>CM060970.1:125399338-125561838 GCA_030765045.1 Tenodera sinensis
ACCACCATCACCACCACCACCATCACCACCACCATCACCATCACCACCATCACCACCACCATCACCACCACCATCACCACCACCATCACCACCATCACCACCACCATCACCATCACCACCATCACCATCACCCCCACCACCATCACCACCACCATCACCCCCACCACCATCACCATCACCACCATCACCACCATCACCATCACCAGCATCACCACCACCATCACCATCACCCCCACTATCATCACCACCACGATCACCATCACCCCCACCACCATCACCACCACCATCACCACCATCACCATCACCACCATCACCACCACCATCACCATCACCCCCACCACCACCACCATCACCATCCCCCCCACCACCATCACCGTCACCACCACCATCACCACCATCACCATCACCACCATCACCACCACCATCACCATCAGCCCCACCACCATCACCACCACCACCACCATCACCTTCACCCCCACCACCATCACCACCATCACCACCATCACCACCATCACCATCACTCCCACCACCATCACCATCACCACCATCACCATCACCATCATCACCATCACCACCACCACCATCAGCACCACCACCACCATCAGCACCACCACCATCATCATCACCACCACCATCACCACTATCACCATCACCACCACCACCATCATCACCATCACCACCACCATCATCACCCTCACCACTACCACTATCACCACCATCACCACCATCACCACCACCACCATCACCATCACCATCAGAATCACCATCACCATCACCATCACCACCACCATCACCACCACCATCACCGTCACCATCACCACCATCACCACCACCATCACCACCACCACCATCACCACCACCATCACCATCACCACCACCATCACCACCATCACCACCACCATCACCACCACCACCATCACCACCACCATCACCACCATCACCATCACCACCACCATCACCACCACCATCACCATCACCACCACCACCACCACCATCACCATCACCACCACCATCACCACCATCACCATCACCACCACCACCATCACCACCACCATCACCACCACCACCATCACCACCACCACGACCACCACCATCACCACCACCATCACCACCACTACCATCACCACCACCACCATCATCACCACCATCACCACCACCATCACCATCACCACCACCATCACCACCACCGCCATCAGCATCACCACCACCATCACCACCATCACCATCATCACCACCATCACCACCATCATCACCATCATCACCACCACCATCACGATCACCACCACCACCATCACCATCACCTCGGTCTGGGTGGCTCCGTTGGTTAGACGCTGGCCTACTGATCCCAAGGTCGCGGGTTCAAACCCGGCCCAGGCCGATGGTTTTTAAGTGTGCTTAAAAACGACAGCTCCATGTCAGTAGATTTATTGCCATGTAAAAGAACTCCTGCGGGACAAATTTCCGGCACACCGGCGACGCTGATGTGATCCTGGCAATTGACAGCGTCGTTAAACAAGAAAATAATTTAATTTAATCACCATCACCACCATCACCATCACATTAAACCATCACCATCACCACCATCATCACCACCATCATCACCATCACCATCACCATTATTATTATTATTATTTATTATTTATTATTATTATTATTATTATTATTATTATTATTATTATTATTATTATTATTATTATTATTATTATTATTATTATTATTATTATTATTATTATTATTATTATTATTATTATTATTATTATTATTATTATTATTATTATTATTATTATTATTATTATTATTATTATTATTATTATTATTATTATTATTATTATTATTATTATTATCATCATCATCATCATCATCATTGCTATTCTTCTCATTATTATTATTCTCAATATTATTATAACATTATAATATAATAATTTTCATTATTATCATTATTATTATTATCATCATCACCATCAGAATCACCATCAGAATCACCATCACCATCAGAATCACCATCACCATCAGAATCACCATCACCACCATCACCATCACCATCACCATCACCACCATCACCATCGCCACCACCACCATCACCACCACCATCACCATCACCACCATCATCACCATCACCATCACCATCAGAATCACCATCACCACCACCATCACCACCACCAACAACACCATCACCACCATCACCATCACCATCACCATCACCACCATCACAATCACCACCACCACTACCATCACCACCACCAACACTACCATCACCACCATCACCATAAACACCACCGTCACCATCACCACCTCCACCATCACCACCACCATCACTATCACCACCATCACCACCACCATCACCATCACCACCATCACCACCATTACCATCACCACCACCATCACCACCATCACCACCATCACCATCACCACCATCACCGCCATCACCACCACCATCACCATCACCACCACCATCACCACCACCATCACCACCACCATCACCATCACCACCACCATCACCATCACCACCATCACCATTACCAACACCACCATCACCATCACCATCATCACCACCACCATCACCACCACCACCATCATCATCACCACCACCATCACCACCATCACCACCACCACCATCACCATCACCACCATCACCATCATCACCATCACCACTACCACCATCACCTCCATCACCATCACTATCACCATCACCACCACCATCACCACCACCATCACCATCAGAATCACCATCACCACCACCATCACCACTACCATCACCATCACCACCATCACCACCACCACCATCACCACAACCACCATCAGCACCACCATGACCATCACCACCACCATCACCACCATCACCACCACCATCACCATCACCATCACCACCACAATCACCACCATCACCACCATCACCATCACCGCCACCATCACCACCATCACCATCACCACCACCATCACCATCACCATCACCACCATCACCACCATCACCATCATCACCACCATCACCATCATCACCATCAGCATCATCACCATCACCACCACCATCACCACCATCACCATCACCACCACCACCATCACCATCAGAATAACCATCACCATCACCACCACCAAAACCACCACCTTCACCACCACCATTACCATCACCACCATCACCACCACCATCACCATCACCTACACCACCATCACCACCACCATGACCACCACCATCACCATCACCACCATCACCACCACCATCACCACCACCATCACCACCACCATCACCACCATCACCACCACCATCACCACCACCACCATCACCATCACCCCCACCACCATCACCACCACCATCACCATCACCCCCACCACCATCACCATCACCACCACCATCACCACCACCATCACCACCATCACCATCACCAGCATCACCACCACCATCACCATCACCCCCACTACCATCACCACCACCATCACCATCACCCCCACCACCAACACCACCACCATCACCACCATCACCACCATCACCACCACCATCACCATCACCCCCACCACCACCACCATCACCATCCCCCCCAGCACCATCACCGTCACCACCACCATCACCACCACCATCACCATCACCACCATCACCACCACCATCACCATCAGCCCCACCACCATCACCACCACCATCACCATCACCCCCACCACCATCACCACCACCACCATCACCACCATCACCACCACCATCACCACCACCATCACCATGACCACCATCACCATCACCATCATCACCATCACCACCACCACCATCAGCACCACCATCATCATCTCCACCACCATCACCACTATCACCATCACCACCACCACCATCATCACTATCACCACCACCATCATCACCATCACCACTACCACTA
The DNA here is from genome assembly GCA_030765045.1 of Tenodera sinensis. Lineage (NCBI taxonomy): Eukaryota > Metazoa > Arthropoda > Insecta > Mantodea > Mantidae > Tenodera > Tenodera sinensis. The sequence continues at coordinate 125,403,193 of CM060970.1, forward strand.
TCACCACCATCACCACCATCACCACCACCATCACCACCATCACCATCATCACCATCATCACCATCAGCATCATCACCATCACCACCACCATCACCACCATCACCATCACCATCACCACCACCATCACCATCAGAATAACCATCACCATCACCACCACCATTACCATCACCACCATCACCACCACCATCACCATCACCTAGACCACCATCACCACCACCATGACCACCACCATCACCATCACCACCATCACCACCACCATCACCACCACCATCACCACCACCATCACCACCATCACCACCACCATCACCACCACCACCATCACCATCACCCCCACCATCATCAATATCACCCCCACCACCATCACCATCACCACCACCATCACCACCACCATCACCACCATCACCATCACCAGCATCACCACCACCATCACCATCACCCCCACTACCATCACCACCACCATCACCATCACCCCCACCACCATCACCACCACCATCACCACCATCACCATCACCACCATCACCACCACCATCACCATCACCCCCACCACCACCACCATCACCATCCCCCCCAGCACCATCACCGTCACCACCACCATCACCACCACCATCACCATCACCACCATCACCACCACCATCACCATCAGCCCCACCACCATCACCACCACCATCACCATCACCCCCACCACCATCACCACCACCACCATCACCACCATCACCACCACCATCACCACCATCACCATCACTCCCACCACCATCACCATCACCACCATCACCATCACCACCATCACCATCACCACCACCATCACCATCACCACCATCACCATCATCACCATCACCACCACCACCATCAGCACCACCATCATCATCACCACCACCATCACCACTATCACCATCACCACCACCACCATCATCACCATCACCACCACCATCATCACCACTACCACTATCACCACCAATACCACCATCACCACCACCATCACCATCACCATCAGAATCACCATCACCATCACCACCACCATCACCACCACCGTCACCATCACCACCACCATCACCACCACCACCATCACCACCACCATCACCATCACCACCACCATCACCACCACCATCACCACCACCACCATCACCACCACCATCACCACCACCATCACCACCACCATCACCACCACCATCAACATCACCACCACCATCACCACCATCACCATCATCACCACCATCATCACCAGCATCACCACCATCACCACCATCACCATCACCACCACCATCACCATCACCTCGGTCTGGGTGGCTCAGTTGGTTAGACGCTGGCCTACGGATCCCAAGGTCGCGGGTTCAAACCCGGCCCAGGCCGATGGTTTTTAAGTGTGCTTAAAAACGACAGCTCCATGTCAGTAGATTTACTGGTATGTAAAAGAACTCCTGCGGGACAAAATTCCGGCACGCCAGCGACGCTGATGTGATCCTGGCAATTGACAGCGTCGTTAAACAAGAAAATAATTTAATTTAATTTAATCACCATCACCACCATCACCATCACATTAAACCATCACCACCACCACCATCACCATCACCACCATCACCACCATCATCACCATCACCATCACCATTATTATTATTATTATTATTATTATTATTATTATTACTATTGTTATTATTATTATTATTATTATTATTATTATTATTATTATTATTATTATTATTATTATTATTATTATTATTATTATTATTATTATTATTATTATTATTATTATTATTATTATTATTATTATTATTATTATTGTTATTGTTATTAGTATTATTATTACTATTATTATATATGTTGGACTATTTCTCTCGTATTTCATACACTGCCATCAATTCTGAGTTTTAGAAGGATATTTGGAGTATGCAACACATCCAAGTGGTAGTTCCTTTTTCCCAATGTTGGCAGCAGTATTTTAATAAGCTCTTGGTAGCAGCGAGCATTCTTTTCTTATTGGCCAAGAAGAAAGCTAACCACATGTGTGTTTATCATGCAGACAACCTAACACGACTCACTGCTATGTAATATATCGAAGTACCTGTTGATGTTTTCCAATCTTGGCAGCAGTGATTTCATATTTGGTAGCATTGGCTATAGAATGTTGTGGCTTAATCAACAATTAGTGGCAAGATATAAGAGATGAGAATTCTTCTGAACTCATAAAACCTGATTTGCTTGTTGCTATAAATGTTAAAATTACTTTTAACCAGTTATTTAACTATGGCTACTGATGCCAAGCTTGCGATTGTTTACTAAATTCCAGACGTTTAAATGTTTGATATAGCTTTTTAAAAAGGTGAAATAAGTGTGGTTAGGAAATCACCATTTTATAAATATACTCATAACGAATAAATATACGAGAAAAATCGACATATTGAGAAGATGTTCAGGTACTAACGAAGCATTTTTGAAATCTCTCGTACTTTTAGCTTGAAAACGTGGCAACCCTAGTGTGCACGTGTGAATATTTACAAACTGTGAAGCATTTTGGAGGGTTCTAATGCATGTATACTTTTTCTTTTACAGACTACAAAACCTTTTGTGTTCTCGGATACCGCTCAACCAATTCCATTAGCTACGAGAAGTCCTTCCGGCGGCACTCTGGCCACCGTCTCAGGCTGGGGCTCTGATAAACGTGGCGGTAACTCATCGCCGAAATTGCAGAAAGTGGAAGTAAAAATCATCTCTGCAGAACGTTGTTGCAAACTACACAGAAAAGCTGTAACCGTCCGCATGCTCTGTGCTGGGTTGATCAAGGGAGGCAAAGACTCTTGTGGGGGAGACTCCGGAGGACCTCTGGCGGCGAAAGGCAAGCTCATCGGCATCGTCTCTTGGGGCTTTGGTTGTGGTGTAAAGAGAAAACCTGGTGTTTATACAAGAGTAGCCAAATTTGTAGGTTGGATCAAAGAAACACAAAACAGTAATGAATATTAATAACTGAGGTCTGTGAAAAAAAAATGATAAAAATTGTCAAAGTACATAAATATATATTCTAGTTTTATTCATTTTATTTTATCTTATCATTATAAGTGCTAACCTTTTACATACGGGTTTGTCTGATACAACACAAAAACATAACAATTACAAAATCAACTTTTAAATTATTAAGAGGTAGAACTGGAACTTAAAAATTCAATGCCACAACTGGGATTTGAACCACAGACCTTCCGCTTGCCGGGCGGACGCTCTAACCACTGAGCTTCACCACACACAAGCCGTGTGTGGGCAAAGTTTAAGAGCTCAGTGGTTAGAGCGTCCGCCCGGCAAGCGGAAGGTCTGTGGTTCAAATCCCAGTTGTGCCATTGAATTTTTAAGTTCCAGTTCTACCTCTTCAACTTTTAAAGTTGCAAAAACCACATTCTTCCAGCTCCATTTATTTCTTACGCTAGCTGAACAACCAACATTGCACGTGGAGCCTTGCGAGCAGTGGCGGTTCCTGGCTGATTTCCTTCTCACAACTGCACACCCACAATTTTTAGATTCTCTGCTATCTATAGCAAACTAGAGGACGTATTGTATTCCACCCAAAAATTCGGTGTCAGGATTTCACCGGAAATATATGTTCTGAGGCTTCTGAATTCAAAAAAGCATTTTTTGAAAAAGGTCTGTGTGTGTGCGTGCGCGCGCGTGTGTGTGTGTCTGTCAGTCTATGGACAGCATAACTCAAAAACGAAAAGTCGTTTAAAAACCAAAGTTGGTATTTAATTTTAATGTCTTTAAAGGATGCGACACGAAGATTTTGAACAAAATTGCTTCACCCTAAACCACCCTTTACATGGAAAATTTTGATGTTCTTGAAAATGACTGTAACGATTTTGATTAAAATATCATATGTTTGAGATATTTTTATGACAAATGAAATGTATATCTTGAATTTTCTGGCTATAGCCCCTGTAGTCGTATTTACTCTGGACGACTTTTGCATAACTGGTAATCCGTTAGAGATAGACCAAATCATACTATACAGAAAATGTAGATCTTGCTAAAATACACAATTTATGTCTCAATAAATTTTCTTGTAGGGTGAACCATTTCGGAGATATTCCTTGTTTTGTGTGTGAGTTTCGGAAAACTTAGAACTTTACTGAAGTGGATCATCGTTGTTCATTTTTTTATATGTTAAGTGTGCAAAGACAACAGAATCTCAAACATTTGACTATCGCACAAAGCCTACTGTATTCTAACATTCCCCTTGTACCTACAAGGAAATTATAAGATAAGTTCTGTAAATGTTTATCTCAACTAACACGAAGAAGATATAGGAATAAGAGTTTGTAAGAATGGTTAGTATAAGAGTATAGAAAGTGTTACAATGCTTTATTCTCTGGGTGCCTCAAAACATGTATTTCCGGTGAAATCTCGACTTCGAATTTTTGGGTGGAATACAATACTTCCTCTGCTTACTAGTAGAGAAAGTAAAAAAAACATGATTTGCTATAACGTTTTCAGAACAAACAAACATGAATAAAAATAGTTCTTAAAGATGTGGTTTTTGAACTTTATCAAGACTTTCCAGTACCCTAACCATTTTGCTATTGGGGCATGTTCACAACGTCAACCACCGCAGCCCTAATCAGTGAGCTAGCGAATACGGTGTCTGCACCTTCATTTTACATCGGTTGTTGCAGGTTTGCCTAGTTACCAATCCGCAGGATGAGAAGACTCACCCGTATGTACAGGGTGGAAGAGAAATCATTACATTAATTTAAACCAGTGATAGATTTCTGAATTTGGAACACATTTTGTACCTTACGTTTTTGTCTCTGACCATTTCCTACGGAGAAATTTTAGTTTTGTCGAAAACAAGCTGGCAGTACTGCAGGTTGTGTGGGTGATGAATAAAATTAGGTGAGCGAAAAAAAAAAAAAGGCTACTTACGGAGGTTAATGAGGAAGTGTGTGACTAAATATTAAACTCTTTTTTTCTCGAAAACAATTTTTTTGTTATTTTTTCCCACAAATCTGAAATATGTTTCCAATACAGCTAAGAATCTGGGCAGTAAAATTTCGAATTGGAATTTTGATATTGGTTATACATTTTTTAAAAAGATTATTAATATAACAATGCGCTGTTTTATAGCATTTTTACACCCTACAGTGTTAAAATTTGATTTTAAGAAAAATTATTCACTATATGAAAATTTTCAGCATTTAATTTGTTACAATAATTTGTTTGTCCTGTGTAACGATCCAGCAGAAATGAACGAAGACCACTTGAAGACCTGTGAAGCATTAAGATCAGAAGAAACTACAGTTCAAAAGTATTGGAAAGCACGAATGCTAATGGCTTCATTGCCAGATGCAAGGCACTAGAAAACAACAACAAAGAAAACAAGAAGGCGGCGGACGCTGTGGCCGAGCGGTTAGAGCGTTTTTCTTTCACTTAGGTGGCCTTAGTTCGATTCCAGAGACACGCATGTGGTATTCGTGGTGGACGAAGTGGCGTCAGGATGACTTTTCTCCGGGTTCTCCGGTTTCCCCCGCCACTTATTCCACCAACTGCTCCATTATCACTTTTCCATAATTGATTTCGCCTTTGATATCATCCTCTTCCTCACTATCATACGTGGAGCTTGGCTGACCACCCGCTTCCAGGTCTTCACTCTGTCCGGCTCAGATGTCCCTATTATTATTATTATTATTATTATTATTATTATTATTATTATTATTATTATTATTATTATTATTATTATTATTATTATTATTATTATTATTATTATTATTATTATTATTACTATTATTATTATTATTATTATTATTATTATTATTATTATTATTATTATTATTATTATTATTATAATTATTACTATTACTTGCTGCTAGATTTTTGCCTTAATTTAATCTTCAATCCTGTTTAAGATATGAGTAGATATAAGACGTTAGTGCATTCGTATTTGTTCTTATTTCCGGGAAAATAGTTAAGGAAAACCAATGTCTGGTTCCCCTTCCTTCTTTCCTGATTGCCAAAGGGGATAAATGCATCTGGTGACCGCCAAGCAATAACAGATTGTACCAACATTCACAACGGTCCAAGTCAACATGTTTGTCTTAGGTTCAGTGATTTTTCTGTGCATTTTCTGCAATTTAGGTAAGTACCTATACAAAAATCTTACTCCGCTTATATGTTGTTTTACTTTGTCAACTGCGCATTTGCAAAAGTATGGGAAAAATTCGATACCAAGATTTCACCTAAGACACGTGTTTTGTGACTCGCCAAGCAGAACAAAAGACAGCAGGTTCAGAAGGTGTATATGTGTGCGTGTGTCGTTTGTCTGCGAGGAAACTCAAAAATGAAGAGATACTCAAATACCAAACTTTGCATTTAATTTCAGATTTTCAATAAAATCCACCCATACAAGAAGCTTTTAAAGAGGTTATTTTCCAGAAATGTATTATACCCTTTTGATTAAAATACCACATATTTGCGATACTGAACGCCAAAGTTAAAGGTCTCATCAGATGGCTTGAATAACAGGAAAGCCGTTAGAAATAGACAAAATCTTACTGTACAAAATCCGATGTGTTGCACTCACATGACTTTCTCTACTCTTGCACTAACCATTCTTACAAACTCTTATTATTCTTTGTGTTAATTGAGATAAACATTTCCAAAAATTATTTTATTTCTCATTTCCTTGTAGGTGAAAGAGAAACATCGGAATACAGTAGACTTTGAACGATAGTCAATTCTTTCAAAGCTTTGAGATTTCGTTCTCTTTGCACGGCTAAATATAAAAAAATGAATAACGATTCTCCATTTGTGGAAAGTATAAATGTTGTCCAACTTCCACAAATAGGAATGTTTCCGAAATGCTTCACTTCACAAAAAATTCATTTGAAAATAAATAATGTACTTTAAAGAGATCTGCATTTTTTTGTATAGTAAGATTTTGTCTATGTGTTACGGTTTACCAGTTATCAAGAGTAAACAGGACTACATGGGCTATAGCCAGAGAATTCAAGATATACACTTCATTTGCTATAAATATATTTTAAATATCTGGAATTTTAATCAAAATCGTTAGAGCCATTTTTGAAAAAATAAAAATTTTCGAAAAATTGTACATTTAACGGCTGTTTAGGGTGGAGGAATCTTCTTTAAAATCTTCCTTGAATAGTATTTTTAACGTCAAATTTAGCATTTAAGTTCAACATGTTGCAGGAAAGCTGCACTAAGGATTTTAAAAGGGGTTTCTCACATTCAAGAATATCTTCTGCATGTAAAAGATTTTTAAGTTTTGAAGTTTTACTTTTTATACTGCGTATTATTATAGCAAGTAGCTGAAGCATTCAACCCAAAATTTCAATATCGAAAATTCAATGTCGAAATTTCAACGGAAATAGATGCTTTAAGGCCCCCTGAATAAAAAAGGCATTTTTAGAAAAAAGTCTGTGTGTGTGTGTGTGAGAGAGAGAGAGAGAGAGAACAGCATAAGTCAAGAACGACAAGTCGTTTAAAAACCAAAGTTGAAATTCACGTTCAATAACTTTAAAGGGTGCGACACGAGGGTTTCGAACAGAATTCCTCCACCCTAAGCTATCTTTTACATTGAACATTTTTGGAAAATTTTGATTTTCTCAGAAATGGCTCCAATGGTCTAGATGAAAATGTCAGATGTTAGAGATATATTAATGACAATTGAAATAGATGTTCTGAATTACAAATTCTGGTGAAAACACAAGTTATGTCCAAATTTTTTTTTTTTTTTTTTTTTTTTTTTTTTTTTTTTTTTTTTTTTTGGTGGAGTGAGCCACTTCAGAGATATTTCTTGTTATTTCCGTGAACTTTACAATACTTAAAATTTTCTCAATTGGGAAGCCGTTCGTCACTTTTTTATATCTTTGCCATGCAAAATTTCAAAGCCCCCATATAGCGACCAGCTATAAAACATTTGACTATCGCTCAAAGCTTACTGTATTTCTACATTTCCCTTGTACCTACAAGGAAATTAGCAATAAGATAGTTTCTGCAATTGCTTGTCGAGTAGGACGAAGACAGAACAATATGAGTGTACATGAGTAGTTAGTACAAGAGTAGAGAAAGTCATGTGAGTGCAACATATCAGATTTTTCTTCCTTCTGAATGACTTGCATATCTGGCAAACTCTAAGAGACAACCAAACCTTAATATACGACCTGGCTAGAACACACAAGTTATGCCAAACACATATTTGTGTCTCTAGGTTGAGCAGTTCTGTTGCGATTTGTTTCAATTTTCCAATACTGATACTTTTCTCTAATGGAGGTCATCTTTTATCTTTTTTGTCCTGGAGATACGAACATAATTTAATTTGATAGCGCTCATATAGCTACCGGCTCGCTTGAGCCTACCGTATTCCTATTGTCATTGTACCTACAAGGAATTATGTAAACGAAATTTGTACAAATGTCCATCAGATTACCCGGAAGTAGATAGAAAAATCTGATATGTTGCACTCACATGACTTTCTCTACTCTCGTACTAACCATTCTTACAAACTAATTCCTATATCTTCTTCGTGTTAGTTAAGATAAACAGTACCTGGGTGACCGAGCTTAGCTCGGCGATTTTCGCCTCTGTTTTTTGAGAATTTTTTTTTCCTTGTAATACGTTGCATTTATATTTCAATCACAGAAAATTATATGAATTGTATGTTGAAGGGCAAACAGGGGATATATGAACGTGCTACGTAAAAGAAAAGTGAGTAGAAAGACATTTGAAAGTAATATATTGTGTAGTAAAACTGTTATCATAAAAACTTTCTTCAAGGAAAAATACATATACGTGCCGAATTTCGCGGTGATATGATATGAATTGTTTAAAGAAAAGTGAGTAGAGAAAGACGTGAATGTGTTACCTAAAGGTAAGTAGAGAAACCACTGTGAATGTAATATCCGCATTTCTATTTCAAACATTCAGAAAATTGTATGACATTTGTAGAAGAGTGAGCAGAGAAAGAGATGTGAATGTGTTACCTAAAATTGAGAGGGGAAAAGAGGGTGAATGTAATAGTATTTCCATTTCAAACATACAGAACATGACTTATTTTAAAAGCGAGGATAAAAACATTTTTTTTTGTGTGTGTGTGTAAAATCACGTTTTTTATGGAAAATTGTTTATAGAAGAGTGAGTAGAGAAAGAGATGTGAAAGATGTGAATGTGTTACCGAAAAGTGAGAAGAGGAAACAGTATGAATATAATATGTAGCATTTCTGTTCCAAACATACAGAACATTGTATTACTTAATTTAAAAGTGGGGATAAAATGTTTTTTTTTTGGTATAAAATCACGTTTTTTATGGAAAATTATTTATAGAAGAGTGAGTAGAGAAAGCGATGTGAATGTGTTACCTAAAAGTAAGTAGAGAAACTACTATGAATGTAATATGCACCATCTCTATTTCAAACATACAGAAAATTGTATGACTTCTTTTTAGAAGAGTGAGTAGAAAAAGAGATGTGAATCTGTTAGCTAAAAGTAAGTAAGAAATCACTGTGAATGTAATATGCAGCATCTCTACTTCAAACATACAGAAAGTTGTGTGATTTCTTTGTGGAAGAGTGAGTAGAGAAACCACTGTGAATTGTGTTACTTAAAAGTGAGAAGAGAAAACAGTGTGAATGTAAGAGTATTTCTATTTCAAACACACAGAACATAGTATGACTTATTATAAAAGCGGAGATAAAAATGTTCTTTGGTGTAAAATCAGGTTTTCTTATGGAAAATTGTTTATAGAGGAGTGGGTAGAGAAAGAGATGTGAATGTGTTACCTAAAAGTGAGGGGAGAAAACACTGAATGTAATATGCATGTATACAAAAATTTAACCAAACCTTTTGAGCCGTTTCTGAAATACGGGGAATATATATACAAGAATTGCTCTGTGGAAGCGGGAATAAAAAATGTTATTTTTTATGTAAAATCGCGTTTTTTCGCGAATTACACCTATATAGATGAACTTAGAAAGCAAAACTATCTGATTACAAAATTTGTTCGAAATCGTTAGAGCCGTTTCCAAGTTGCTCGGAATAAATATATATATATATATATATATATATATATATATACACACACACACACAAGTATTGCTCGTTTAAATATATAAGATTTGTACAAATTATCTTATTGCTTATTTCCTTGTAGGTGCAAGGGCAATATTAGAATACAGTAGGCTTTGTGCGATAGTCAAATGTTTTAAAGCTTTGAGATTCCGCGCTCTTTGTACACTTAACATATAAAAAAATGAACACCGATGTTCCATTTCACGAAAGTTTTGTTTTCCGAAACTCACATACATAAGAAGGAATATCTCCGGAATGGTTCACCCATGGACTTCCCTTCCACCTTGTGACGTCAAGAAAAATAATCTTCTGGGTCAATATAAAGTCAAGATTATATTATTTGTGATGTTAGCAGTTTTCTCTTCACATAATTGTTTAGAATGACCTGATTTAGATCTTGATTAGAAGATAAACACAAAGGAAATAAACACAAACCTTTCTGACACTTGAAGTTCTGGAATACACAAACCTCAATGCACAGAGTTATAAGAATAAGAAAGTTTTGACATGTTGCATTATTTACATATCTGTAGCATTCCAGAAATGGCAATTAAACAAACAACTATAACACAGCGTCTTAAACTCTAGCATCTGTTTGTCCTACTCATGAAATTATTCTCATCACTAGGACATGAACTTAAGTGCCTCGTCTTCCAAAAGTTGTTTTTGCATTTCAGACGTTGCTGTTGTTGCAGACAGGCGTATTATGGGAGGAACCACTGCAAACATCACACAAATTCCTTATCAGGTATGTAATATTTATTTGTGATGTTTTCAAGCACAGAGCACTGGTCTGGGCCGAGTTTGGGTGACGTGGGAGGTTTTACATTGCAGTTTCTGCAAAGTGTTGAGAGGTATACCCTATACATTTTATTCTTCGTTGTATATTTAAGCAATGCTTCTGTTATATATGAATATTATGAGTGTTTCATAAGATCTAAGGATTGTATTCCGTTATCTATATTAGTACTACTTTCTGGGTAGCTATTTACTTGTCTTTGTTTGCAATACAACTTATAACCAGTAAATAAATCATAATAACTGCAGACATATCCGCTACTAAGAAAAGAAGCCATTAGAGGAGCTTATTCCAGACATTTGCTACGTAGGTTTGAGGAGATTACTAAAGATTATGTAGCCCAAAGTGGCCACAGTGTCCTTTGATAAGGACAAAACGTTTGTTTCATACTACCCCAAAAGAATGTTATGTTGGTTTCCACAATACGTCACGATGCTACTATAGAACCTGAAACAAATGAGGGGGAAGAAACCGGAAAATTGTAACACCTTATAATATGACAAAGGTAGGCGTTGACTTGGTGGACCAACTGTGTCAGGAAAATTATATTTCAGGAAACACCAGCGCCGACCTATTTTGTGTTCTGTAACTTGCTAAATGTAACTGCAGTCAAGGCCTTGTCCATTTGCAAAGCCAAAGACAAAAATATCAAGGAGTTAAAGACGGCAGATTTTATTTCTAACTTTTCATGGGAGTTGACAAAGCCATAATTGAACGCAAGTCTAAAATCCCACAAATTGCTGCAAAGATTCGACGACTTGCTCAAGAATTGCTTGATATTGAAGAACCAGCTGTGGAAGTTAGTAAAATATGAGTGGAATTCTAATAACAGACGATACCTGGAAGGGCATTTTCAGGTATATTTCCAAAGCAAGTTGATGTGGAATCTTCTCCACGTTGTGCGCCATATGATGTCGAATCACCCGTCCTCCTATGCTCTCCTACGCCGACTGCTGCTTTCTGATGTCTTCTGCTCCGGCTGCTCTGGCATGCGATTTTAATCTCAGGGTATGCGTGGATGTTTGCGTATAAAACCAGAACTTCGTTGAAACACTTTTATTCTCACCAAAATAAAAAGGCGTGAGATTTGCCGATCGTTATTAAATTAGTTGAGTCGTTACCTTGTCTCTACTAAGACAGAAAATCGTTAATATTAACTATAATGTGTCCTCACACTTGAAGATATGGGCGACGAATGTAGTGACCCGCCGGGTTCTGGAGGGCGACTCTCAACGACCCTTTCTCTCCGGGTTCTCGCAGGCAAGTCCCTGTGCGTTATGACGCTCTCTGTACCTTTCACTTCCTAATTAGCGACAGGGTTTCGAAGAAACGACCATCCCTTGTTTTTCAGGCTCACACCTGCGCTGAGCGATTTCCAGGAAAACTGGTCTTTCCAGGTCTCGCTCGACTACCTGAAGCTCGCCCCTAATGACTTGTCTGTACCTTTTCGTGCCTTTTGGCAATTTTAGTCACAACTAATATTCCCAGATCTCGTACATTTATACACGTAACAATTTTAACATTTTCTGATTATCTAATTCCGCCATGTGATGTAGTATTATATCCATAATTATGGCGTTCACAATTTCGGCTTCAAAATGTTGTTAATGTGAACATCTTTCAAGCTCAGTTTCAAACAGAATATGTAAGACGTACTTAACTTTATGAGTAAATATGCATGTATTATAAGTATCTGATATTTTTATTATATATCTGTTTTCCACACTTTTTTTATGTACTTAAATGGTTTATTACAGTCCACAGAAGCATCTTTATTAACAAAATATCGAAAATTGATGTTTATGGCAAGAATGTAAAATGGGTGACACCTGTGCCCCACGCGAGTAAACACGTCCTGCAGTCACGCCAATAACGAAGGGTTAAGGGACCAGACACTAAGATTACAAAATAAAACCTGTCCCAAACTATCCTTTATATGGGAGATTTTAAAAAATATTGTCACCGCGCCCGCCGCATCTAATTGCCGACAACAGCAGTGTCACCCATCGCATTATTGTCGGCACTACCGCAAAGGAGCCGAAGGAAAGAGACAGAGAATGGCCGCATTGTTGGGGCGCTTGCCGAAAGAGAGAAAAGGATAGAGACTTCGAGAATCTTCTGCTTTGTATTTCACCGCAATAACTGAACTTTCCAGAATAGTGCCTGGGAGATATAAATATCGGAAAAGTGCGACAGGAGGAGCAGTCCGCTCCAAGCGTCTAGCCGCCTTGACCGCACTGGCTCAAGAACGGCTACGCAACCCACCCCAACCATCCCAACCATCCAAATCCACGAAGTACCATGTTCCACCGATCATCGTGGACGACTTCAAAGGGTCGGTAGGCTTTTTAAAGCTGATAATGCCGACACTTGCGAAGGAGTGCACGGTGCGGCGAAACAAAAGCCGCTTCATTTTCCAGGCCAAATCGGCCAATGACCACTCCCTCATCCTCCGTTACCTTAAGGAGAGAGACATTCCCCATTTCACCTTCGGGCTGGATAGGGCACGCGACATCCACAGGGTCATTCGCGGTCTTCCCGTGGATACACCCGTGGACGATATCGTGGCAGACCTCAACCGCCAGGGTATCACCCCCAGATTGGTCAAGCAGCTGACCAAGGCCGCTCCAGATGGGCAAGCACCCAGAATCCCCCTCCCCCTATTTTTAGTAGTGGTGGAGCGAGCCAACGACCCGGAGGCCAAGATTGATGGTGTAACAGCCATCTGTTACCTCCGGGTACACATCGAGCCATCCAAAGGCTCTGGCGGACCCCCCCAGTGCCATAGATGCCTAGGGTTTAACCACTCTAGTCACTTTTGCCACCGCAGACTGCGCTGCCTCAGATGCGGTGAGGAACACCTTAAAGAGGTCTGCCCGAAAATCAGGGAGGACGACCCCAAGTGCGCTAACTGCACCGGCTGCCCAACACGGAAGGCCATCATAGCTGCTAGGAGACCACCTCAAGTGGTCCAACCTCCAGTGGCGAACAGCCATCCCCAGTCTGGCCCTGCTCCGGCAAGACCAGCAGAGGGTTTAGCGTACGCTGCAGTGACCAACACAGGCCGGGGCAATACTCCCAAGTCGCGTGGACAAACACAACACACCCGAGCACAAACACAAGCTCCAGTACCCCCTATGGCCCCCGTCCAAAAAGGGAGGTCACCCTCGGAGGCCAGCTGCCGCCTCTGAAGCTCAGAGCGAGCGTGGGAATCCTACGCCCGCCCGTCAGCCGGGGGAGGTTGCGGCCGAAGAGATACCGACGCCGACCAACCCATCCGTCATTCCAACTCCACAACAAACCCCCACCCCTCCTACACCACAGTTGTCAGATATGATGGCGTGGTTGCAGCAGTTGCTGCAAAACCACGGCCAGAAGCTCTGCGAGCTGATGGTACGATTCCTTTCCGCCACCGACCAAGCCGGCAAAATGGCTGTAGCCATGGAGGGGCTTGCACTCCTTACCACCATAATCGGCGCGACCCGGAATGGCGAATCGAACTAGGGTAAATACCTCGTTCAGGTTCGCGTTTTGGAACGCGTGTGGTTTGGCTGGTCAGGAGAACGAGCTCCACCACTTTGCTGGCGAGCATGCCCTTGATCTTATCTTGGTATCAGAAACGCATCTCCACCAGAACCTCACATCCCGACTCCAGGGCTATCATTGTCTCCGATCGGACCGCGCTGGCCGCCGTGGGGCGATCTTCGTCAAGAGAAGTGTGGTCCACAAACCCGTCCAGCTCCCTCCACTTCAAACCCTTGAGGCCACGGCTACTTGTATCCACCTCGGCGGTATTGAGGTCCTGATGGTGTCTGCATATCACCCACCCCAGAGGCAGTTCGTTGTTAACGACTATCTCTCCATCCTTGCCCTACATCCTCATGTCATTCTGGCCGGGGACCTAAATGCCAAGCATCCGCGTTGGCATTGCGGCCCCCGCGCGGACAGAAGAGGCAATGACATAGTCCGCATGGTCGACGCGGACCCTCAACTTAGAGTCGAGGGCCCCTGGCAACCTACCCATTATCCGCGAGGTCCAGGACGGCCATCCGTCATAGACTTCACGGTCATCAAACATTTCCCATATCACGTGTCACTCACATCCATAAACGCACTTCATTCCGATCATAACCCAGTGTTGGCTACCACCAACACCCGGGTTGCCAGCCAAGAGGTCCCGGTTCAACACCGGAACGTCGACTGGGACTGTGTCAAGAGTTGCCTAAATGGCTCCATCCCACCCAACCCCAACATCACCGACATCCCAACCCTTGAGGCGGCGGTCTCTTCCTTCACTTCTGTGGTGAAGCGAACGGTCCACAACCTCACCGTCCACACCCCAGCTCCTCTCCACCCAGACGTCCTACCCCTAGAGCTACTTCTACTCATCCGCCGCTCCTGGGCGGCTCGCAGACTCTGTCAGAGGCACCGCACACGGCATAACCTAGCGCCTCTAAGGCGTTTACGCCACGAGGTGCGTCTCCAACTGCGCGAGCACAGAGTGCGCTCGTGGGAGGACACGATGTCTCGTTTGAACCTAGGTGACGGCAATGTGTGGCGGATTGCCAAACGACTGAGAAACCGAGGTGAATCACACACCTCCCCAATCCATGGCACCCAAGGCCTGGCCTATGAACCCCAAGCCAAAGCAAATGCGCTTGCTGAATACCTAGAGAGGACCATGCGGCCGAGAGATAACCCGCAGGACCTAGACTTCTCCGACCGTGTTCGTGGGGAGGTACGTCGATATTTCCGACGTCCTCTTGACGACGCGCATCGGCTTCCTATCGTCAAACCCAGCGAAGTCCAGGGCGTACTCCAACGTCTCGACCACAAAAAGGCCGCGGGGCCTGACGAGATAACACCTGTCATGCTCGGCCACCTTCCCTTCAAGGCCGTGCTCTACCTGACAAAGGGTTTCAATATGTGCCTCGCCCCCAGCCACTTCCCACGTGAGTGGAGAGAGGCCCGGGTGATTTGCATATTGAAGCCAGGGAAAGACCCGGTCCATCCTGCCAACTACCGATCCATTATCCTCCTACCCGTACTCTCGAAGGTATTCGAGAGACTAATACTCGCCCACTTGTCCCCTATCTTAGGGGACATTCAAGCCATCCCACCCCATCAGTTTGGGTTCCGGCCTGGCCACTCAACACCCCAGCAGCTACTGCGTGTGGTGGAGGCTGCCGCCCTGGATACCAGGACAAGGCCTACACCGCCGCGGTCTCTCTGGACGTTGAGAAGGCCTTCTCTACGACCTGGCATGCCGGTCTCCTCCGGAAACTTATCCAACTGGAGCTAACCACATGCCTCATACACCTACTACATTCCTACTTTAGACACAGATCCTTTGTGGTCTCAGTGGCGGGGAATAAATCCACACGCAGGCCAATCCGAGGCGGAATCCGCGAAGGTTCTGTTCTATCCCCCACGCTCTTCAGCGTCTACATGGCCGACCTACCTACAGAGCAGCACGTCAACATAGCCCAGTATGCTGACGACGTGTTGCTCTACACAACAAACAGACACCCTAACAGAACCTTCCTCCCAATACAGCGACACCCCCGCCTTATTCAAGAATGGTGCATGCGTTGGCGATTGTCCATTAACCCGGAGAAAAGCCGCGCCATACTCTTTACTAAGCGCCGATTCCTCGCCAATCTCCCCACATTCACCTATCTGCGAAGAAGGATTGAATGGGTAAATTCCATCTCCTACCTGGGAGTGAAGCTCGATAAGGGCCTTACTTTTCGGGAACACATCAACGACTTGTCGGCGCGGGCCGGTGGGGCAACTGCCTCACTGTATCCCATGCTGCGGTCGGGGATGCCAATTCCCCTAAAGCTACGCCTTTTTCGGGCACTCATAATCCCACTCCTCCTATACGCCTGCGAAATCTGGGGCATGGCCGCAGATTCCCATCCCCTGCGTCTGCAGCGTATACAGAATAGAGGACTTCGGATTATCTATTCTGTATGCCGCGGATTCCCTTCGAGACTACTGCACGAAGCCTCGTCTCTTCCGTATGTGGAGGACGAAATTAGGCGCCGGGCAACTAAATTATACGACCAGATTCCTCAACATAGGAGTGCCCTGGTTAGGTCTCTTGGGGACTATAACCCCACTGAACGCACGCGTGTGGGACACCGGGTTCCCCGCATGGCTTGCGGGCATCCCCGGTAACGAAGGAGACATCCCTTCAACAGCGAAAGCTGAATGCATTACAGTCCTCCAAGATAAGCTTGGATTCTAAATTCAAAATTAAATGAACCTCCATATTTGGACCTTTACACCAGCAGCGCCCAACGGTAGTTGCACACTGAATAAGCAACCGCTGAGGAACATAATCTTGCTACCTCCTTACTACCCACTACCTCAATTCTCACCCGCCTCCCTGCAAAACCCTACATCCCGTCATAAAGTGGTTAAGCCCTAAAAGGGCAGGTACACGCATGACACACCTCGGGCTGTTCTCAGCCTGCCAGATAGCGTCGTCGTCGTCGTAGGAGGAGCAGTCAGACGTATATGAAGCGTTGAGTAGTCGTGCCGACGGAGAGGACAGACGTATGTGAAGCGTTGAGTAGTCGTGCCGACGGAAAGAAGAGACGTATGCGAAGCGTTGAGGAGTCGTGCCGACGGAGAAGGGACAGTTTTGTGACGAATTTGGAGCCGTGCTGTGAGTGAATCGGAAAAGACTTTCTTGCTGTTGCAACGAGTGTAAAAAGTTACTGTTTATGGAAATAAAAGTGTTTCTTTATCTCGACTACATCTGTCTTCTTTACTTCACACCCACAACCAAAGTCACAATATTAACGTTAAAAATGGCTCTAACCATTTTCATTAAATTAGTATATATTTATGATGCTTTTATGGGAAATGAAACGCATACGACTGTATTAACTCTTCTGGGAAGAGTCTATCTGAGAGATAGACAGAATCTTACTGCACTAAAAATGTAATCCCACAAGTTATACCAAAGCTTGTTTTTGCAATTAACTTTTTCCGAGATAAACTTCGGGTTTACAGGTCTGCATTTTAAACTGCTGTTAGTTTTATAAAATGGGAAGCCGTTATTAGCTTCTTTGGTCTTGGTCATGCAAAGGAACAGAATTTTAAAGTTATCTAATAGCGACCTGGTCTTAAAATCTTTGACCATATTTAACCCACCACAACATAGGTCGAACATGGAGCAGTTTGCCCACGTGTTTTCATTTTCAAATGTTTTCTTAGTTTTCTTTAATTACAACCCGATCAATTGAAATTAACTTGTTAAATATAATAAATTAGTTTAGAAAATTTAGTCCCAATGTCTATTAATATTGTGAATTATGAAGTAACGTTGCACCCAGATATTACAAATATATTAGTTATCTCACGACGTCAGTAAGTAGTAACAGGAAGATGGTAAACTGAACTGAACTATGTTCCTATGTTGCAGGTCTCGCTTGAAAGAAGATATTCTGGAAGTAATTATTACACACACTACTGTGGTGCAGTTATCATAGACAAACAATGGGCATTGACTGCGGCGCATTGTGTAGTGGGGTATGTATCTATCTGGTCTACGTATTTATGATAAAAATAAGCAACAGTTTCAACAATACCTGTGAAATGGGTAAACCATTTGGTTCATTGCTTATTCTTTTGCTGTCACCTTAAAAATACCATTTGGTACAGTTTGCAAGAGACTACAAATGTAGCTAAGTCAGAGAGATGGTTTGGTTTATTAAATTATAGCAGTATTGGCTACGAAACGATATAAGTTTGATGTTGAAGGAAATGATAAAGAATATCCTTAGATTGTGAGGTTAGGTTACAGTATGCGTTACTGGAGAATTCAGATGTACTTATGTAACTTACTTTTTGATTAGCCCTCGTATAATTATTACCCTCCATTTAATAACCTGTGAAACGATCATTTACAACATACTGTGGAGGGCTTTAACACTGTTTTATAAACCGTTTCTTCATTCCTTTCCAGGAAAAATAAACTGCGGGTACGTGCAGGAGATGCCAATCGAAAAAATGGAAAGATTAGCTATATTAAACGCTACTTTGTACATGAAGATTATAACAATGTCCCAAGGGACTACGATATAGCTCTTCTTAAGGTATGTATTTTCAACAACTGTGTGGCAATAAGCTTGACTATTGTAGTCCTAAAGGTTCCATACGTGAAGTTAATGGTTAGGTAACCATAACAGGGCTAATTTATCCATGAGTCTATGTTAAATAGGTTAAAAAGAATAATAACCGACTTAACTTTGAAATTAAGGTTTGTGTGAATTTCATTTCATCCAGAAAACTGTGTGTGTGTGTGTGTGTGTGTGTGTGTGTCTGTGTGTGTGTCTGTGTGTGTCTGTGTGTCTGTGTGTGTGTGTGTGTCTGTGTGTGTGTGTCTGTGTGTGTGTGTGTGTGTGTGTGTGTGTGTGTGTGTGTGTGTCTGTGTGTCTGTGTGTGTGTGTGTGTGTGTGTTTATGAGTATATCTGTGAGCAGAATACATCAAAACTAATACTGGGTTAAATACTCATACAAAATTTAATATTTAAATAGGTTCACCATACTTCAAAGATGCAGCACAAAGATTTTCAAAACCACTCTTCACCCCACGCTACCTTTTACATAGATATTTTTTCAAAAATTGGGTCAAAGGTGGTTCTAACGATTCTGCTAAAAAGTTGTATCTTACTCTAGAAAAATCTGATGTTGCACTCACACGACTTTCTCTACTCTTGTACTAACCATTCTTATAATCTCTTATTCCTATATCTTCGCGTTAGTTGAGATAAACTTTTGTACAAATTATCTTGTAGGTACAAGGGGAATATTATAATATTGTGCGAGTCAAATGTTTTAAAGCTCTGAGATTCCGTTCTCTTTGCACACTTAACATATAAAAAAATTGAACAACGATGTTCTATTTCACGAAAGCTTTAAGTTTTCCCAAACTGACACAAATAGGAAGTAATATCTCCGAAATGGTTCACTCTACAAAAAAAATTATTCAGACATAAATTGTGTGTTTTAGCGAGATCTACATTTTTTTGTAGAGTGTGCTTTTGTCTATCTCTTACCGTTTACGAGTAACTCAAAAGTCATCGAGAGTAAACCGGTCTATATAGGCTATAGCCAGAAAATTCAAAATATACATTTCATTTGTCATAAAACTATCTTAAACATATGACATTTTAATCAAAATCGTTAGAGCTATTTTCAAGAAAATCAACATTTTTTTAAAATTTTCCATGTAAAGGATAGTTTATAGTGGGGCTATTTTCTTCAAAATCTTCGTGTCACATTCTTGAAAGACACTAAACTTAAATACCAACTTTGGTTTTTAACCGAGTTTTCGTTTTTGAGTTATGCTGTCTAAGGACACACGCGGACCTTTTTCTAAAAATACTTTTTTTGGACTCAGGGGGTCTCAAAACATATATTTCCGGTGAAATCTCGACATCGAATTTTTGAGTGGAATACAATACTTCCTTCTTTTTATTAGTAGAGAAAGTAAAGGTGTACATTTCATTAAAACCCAAAATTAGAAAGGTTTGCATAAGAACGGGTAGAGAAAGTCATATGAGTGCACACACCTGAAAACACCACATTTCACTATTTAGCTGAGTTGAGCAGATCGCTTCGTATTTTTGGGTAAAGCGTAAATTCCCCATGGTGTGGTATTTGTTTCGGATGATGTAGAAAATGAGCATCAAGGGCGTAACAGAAAAGATGTAATAATATTTCCAGAGTGATTAAAAGAGTGAATCACCTTAACTTCACGTATCAATTGTGTCATGTATAACTGCATAACTATATAGCGTTCCACTCCTAGAAGACAGTATGGAGTTAAATGGGATATATCTGTCTCTATCTAGCGCATACAAGTTGCCATTAGCCTCGTCCTTTTCTAACCTCGCGCTGTTGCCAGGTTCCTAATAGCATGGTATAAATATTCAGTTGTTATAAATTTCAGGTTTGAACACATTATCCTACGCAGAATTTTTTTTCTCTATCAGGTTATATCCTTTTCAGAGTCATTATACATTTCTATAGGTCCAAATTTCTTCAGAAAACGTTTTTTTCAATAGAAGTCCGATATTTGCTGTTTCTATACTCATCAGTCACAAACTAACAAACTAACTGCCAGAATGCGTCTATATTTTTTTCTGAGCTAGAATAAACCATAGTGCTAGTACCTGCTTACTTTGAATTCTCTATGTTTACTCAGTTAAGTGTTATAATTTTTTAAATTAAATGTTTTCGGAAAATTTTATATATGTGCACTGCAAAAGTTAGGCAGTGTGAAACTTTTTTGTTATTGAGTTTACATCAGGGAACCAGCGAGAACAAATGTTGAGGAAGGTTGGAGAAAGTTTTTAAAATAAACCAAAAGGCTGTAACTTCTTTCTTTCATCGAGTAGGACAAACAAAAGGTATTCATCTATTCAGCGTATTCTCGCGCCAGGCCTGACACAGAAGATAGTATAAGGAGCAGCACTAACATTAGTTCGAGAGAAGCCGTGTGTGTAACTGTCAGCTGTTATTGCGTTATTTGTTTAATAGTTTCGTAAATATTTGTGGTTATGGAAGAGCAAGCTAGAAAGAGACGATATATTGGTAAATTAAGAAGTAAGGAACGCCAAATAATTATGAAGGTGTTAGATTATTTTTCAAGTGAAATGCGTGTAAGTAAGGCAGTAAAAGAAACAGCTAAGGCTATCGGGTGTTCAGAAGCAGTAGTGTATAGGATTAAAAAGGAAGTAATGAAAGGACCTCTAAGAACGCCATCGAAAAAGAAAGCAAAAAGGGTGGGGAAAAAAAGAAGTATACAGTGAATAGTGCAAGGTGGACTGCGGCGAATTGTTCATTCTTTACTGTTTGCAAATATTCCACCCACGCTGAATATAATTTTGTCACGGGTCAACAGTGATGAGACCCTACCAAATTTCTCAAGGGCTACTCTTAGTCGGTTCTTACATGATTTGGGGTCCGAATATGAAAGAAGGGGTAACAAGTGCATATTAATAGAAAGAGACGATATCGATATCATCAGATGGTGACATAAATATCTAAAAGACGTAAAAAGGTTTAGGGACCAGGGGAAATCAATTGTTTATACAGACGAGTCATTTGTAAATTTAGGTCATACAGTAACAAAGGCATGCAGGGATACTAAAGTTAAAAGTGTCCGTTTCGTCAAGCAGCAATTGAAGGACTAAGTACAGGACACCGGCCACCTCGGGGTCGCGCGCGGAGAAAGATTCGCAACTAGTACATGTTGCAACACCGCGCTCCATTTAACGTGTACTGTCATCTAAGGGTGGAACGCGCTTTAGAACCCTTCACCTGCAGGTTCACCATTTTAATGTTTTAGTAGTTTGTGAAATGAAATTGCTTTATAGCTTCATAACTGTCAGAAATAACTGGAATTTTCAATGTTGAAACAACTAGCAAATTCGTTTGAGCAGTTTTCTATATTTCCCTAAATACACGAACAAACGTTATCTCTTTGTAATATACTATTAATATAGATATTAATACTAATGCAAAGTGAGTTAATAGACATAAAAAGTTGTTGTTTTTTTCCCCCACAGATGGAGACACCGTTTATATTTTCGTCTTCTGTGCAACCGATACGCCTGGCGGAGGAAGTTCCTGCAGTCGGTACTCGAGCCACCGTCTCCGGTTGGGGCCGTACGAAGAAACGCGGCCAAGCAGTGCTCTTGTTGCGGAAAGCGGATGTTGAAATAGTTTCCAGCCAAAACTGCTCTGAGGCATATAAACCATCAGGAGACAATATCACCGAACACATGCTTTGTGCTGGCTCTGCACAGGGTGACAAGGACGCTTGTAGCGGGGATTCTGGAGGACCTCTGGTATCCAGGGGCAAGCTGATCGGCATCGTCTCTTGGGGCGATAACTGCGTGGGAAAGCAAAGACCTGGAGTTTATGCGAATGTGGTTAACCTTAGTACCTGGATCAAATCAGTTCAAAACAATATAAACGTACAGACCACACACAATTAGCAATATTTACTTTGAAAAATATGGCATCAAAATTTTGGAGACAAAAACATTTATAATTTCGTCAAAGTAGTTTATTTGTCTTTGCATATTTGCTGTTACAGACCATTTGCTCCAATTGCAACACCGTATGCAGTTTATATATTAAATAAGCATACCCAAAATTGTGATAGTTGAAGCTAAAATATAAAAATTACATTATGGAGCAAACAAAATAAACTTGGTCACGCTGCACTCAGACATCTCTACCCTATCCTCCGTTCCACCAAGCCCAATCACCTAAAACTACGCATTTATCGTGTAGTTATCATGTTCATACATGAGGGAAGAGGAGAAATTCTGGAAAGCGGATTTTCTTCATCATGCAATTGTTGACCGTCTCATTATCAACCCAAGGGAATCAAATAGTATGTAGTGCAGAGGAGGATGATCCAGATAAAGAGAGAGGGGAGTACTCCGATCTAAATGGAATGCAACCCCATTCAGATTAGGTATGTTAAAGCTTTCTTTTCTATAGGGATTTTTAGTCCAGAGTGCTACACGTGATTGCAGGCTCCACGTGGTTTTCTCTCTTAGCAACACGTGGTTACGAAACTCTGCTCCAATCAGACCGAGCAAGTGGAAGGATACATTTTTAGGCATTGTTTACATCACGACCAATTCTTTGCTGAAACCAGTATAATAAAGAAGAAACACGCACACGCCGTGGAGAGAGTTTTTTGTCTTTGCTATAAGCGACAAAGACTTTCGTCTATTCTTACACTTTACAATATGATATCGATCACATTTTTCGGAACACATTTTCCTCTACTCCTTTTCAAGGTGAGGCCTTTTTTCTCTCTTTGCCTGAAAAGAATCAAGATAAATATCTTTTGAGGCTGTTTCTTGTATATATAATTCAAACTACTAAAATCCAAACCATAAACGTTGCTAAAATCATTGTACTGAAGCACCATTTTTTATAAGCGGAGAGTTTTGATCATTTAATATTTTGTATTCATTATATTAAAGTGGTGCAGTTTTTATAAAAAGATAGTCAACATATATCAGCGTGAATATAGCAGCAGGAATAATGTTTTTACTGAAAGATGGAAAGTTTGATAGCAGACGCTACTCTTATCTTCAGGGTCGATGGTTACAGAATGGAATGCATAAATCAACGTTCCTTTTCTCACAACATATTTATTCGTTAATTTACACTTTTAGCACCATATTAATTAATCAACAATCTTCACAGTTTGGTAGAATCTACACTGTATAAAGGTTTGGGTGAAAGTTACATGTTCACGCGCTATCAAAAAAAAAAAAAAAAAACACATCCTTTCAACTTGAGCTCACAGACGCTAATGGATCTAGTTCCTGGCGTCGGTATGACGCAACACCGCCATTCTTATGTATTCATCCGCGCAATAGTTTTCATTGGTTGAACACAAAGTGACGAGAAAACATTGGCTATCTTGAATATTAAAAAATAAGTCCCTGATACACCCAAATTAAAAGAATTAGAAATTTACACACTCTTACAAAAATATTCACATGAACGACCCTCCATTGGTCAATATTCTGTCTCATATGCCCCTTGTTTTGTTTTTCAAGTTGTCACCTTATTTACAATCTTGAAACACAATACAATACTTCTCCCTACTCCTATGATTCAATCACTTTGTACAATATTTTTTTTTTTTTTATAGTCTTCTTCACTGTTTGTCTTTGTCTTTTGTTTTGGCATGATATAGCATGTCTTATTAAATTTCACATATTCGATTACTACACAATACATTCAGTTATTATACAATACATATCCAGTTATTGTACAACACATTTAGTTATTAGACAACATGTCCAATTATTATACAATACATATTCAGTTATTGTACAACACATTTAGTTATTACACAACATGTCCAATTATTATACAATACATATTCAGTTATTGTACAATATATCCTGCTATCATACCACATATGTTCTGTTATTATGCAATACATATTCAGTTATTACACAATACACATTCAGTTTTTGCATAACGCATTTAGTTATTACTCAACATATTCAGTTATTACACAATATATCCAGTTATCATACAATACATATTCAGTTATTGTACAACACATACTCAGTTATTGTACATTTGACATTGACACAAATATAATTTAAGTGTATCATGGTTTATTATGTGGTTTTTGACTTGTATTCATTGCTATGAGGAGAGAAAAACAGGATACAAATTTTGAGCTAATGATTATGATCATGTTTATGGCAATATTTTATTCAGTTCTTTGCCTTCTTTGTCTTATAAGCTTATTATGTATAGGCAGGTTGTTGAGTCGGTTCTTAAACTCTGATGTTACTGATGGTACCATTTTTCTTAATTGGGTTATTATTCATCGTTGTTTGGTTCAACATTTCTTCGAGCTTAGCATTGGCTATATTCATCTTAATTCATGGGCATTGTTTTTCTGATTATGGTTTTCCTCACTTCACTAATTGTCATTTCTTTATCTCTTATTTCTATGAGAGAAAACTTCTATACTTACAATTATTCTGTAATTGTATTATTTTTCTTCTCAATTTACCCTCGACATCTTTGTGTCGAAATATTATATCTTTGTCATCATAATTGATTCCTTTTTATTTTTGTTCCTGACATCCTTATGTCAAAAACATATTATCTTTCGTCGCTATGATTCATTTCTTTAATGACAATCAGTGTCCTCGTCTGTTTTTGTTGACAATGCTCTTTGTGGTCGATATAGCCAATGACTATGTTGATTTTCTTCCTTGTTGTAATTCCTAATCTGAACATAATTTTCTATAAGTAACCCATTAAAAATTGTTATCTTCTTTCTTTACTACTCCTGCCTTACACATTCGTTGACAAAGACTATTTGGTCCTTTCTTTGTATGGCTTCAATTTATTTTTATGGTATCTTCCTACCAACTTGCCATTTGTATTCTGTAGCTCATACGTGTGGTCACCCAGCTGTTTTGTTATGACCAGTGGTCCAGTATACAATAGCTCCATCTTTCCAGATCTTTTTTCAGATGCCTTGGATGCTTTGTGGCTTTTTAAGAGCACCTTTTCTCCAATTTGTGGGGACCATTTCCTGACGAATCTTTTCACCTTGTTTCTCCCTTTTTCAGCCTTCTGTTGTAATCTTCTGAATGCCAATTGACATTTTTCCTTCTCTGATAATTCTCTTTGGGCAGCCATCGTAGTGTCAATGTCAATTGCTAATTTTTTTGGTTTCGTGTTGGTCATCAGCTCGATAGGTGCGAACTTGGTCGTGGGGTTCACCGAATGGTTAATCACCTCCTCTATATATCCGCATTTTTCCGTCCAGGAAGTGTGGTCTCCGTGGCAGAGTAAACGAAAATAAATACTTATATCCCTCATGATTCTCTCAGTCGGGTTTCCCTGGGGATAATATGCTGAGGAATAGTACAATTTTATTCCTAATGTTTCTAAGGTGTTCTGGAATAACTTGCTCTTATGCATTGTTGCATTGTCCGATAGTATACATTTTATCCTCCCATATTTTGGGATGTAGTCCTTGACGATTTTATCTAGGCATGTTCTGCTTTTAATGTTCTTAATGGGGTATATTTTGGTGAATTTTGTGAAAACATCAAACATAACAAAGATGTATCTGTTTCCATCTTTCCCCCTTGGTATCTCTCCATGCTCGTCAATACACACCAATGCATTTTTCTCGTTCCTCACGATGGATTGTGGGATGACATCATACCTTATATTAATTGGCTTGGCCTTCTGGCATAGGTCGCATGAGGAAATTAACTTCCTGACTTTCTTGCCAAGATGTTTGATGTACAATACTTCCTCGATTGCAAGCATTGTTCTCTCAGTACCAGAGTGAAGCATCGAGTGGTGGAATGCCAAAATGACCCTGTCCTGTAAGGAATTTGGTACCATCATTTTCCACTTCCTTACGTCGCGACCATGCAATTTAAATAGGATGTTCCTAAATTTGCCTATCTTGGCATCCAATCTTGGTATTATGTCTGGAGCCTTGTCGAATAGCCTCTTCAATTCAGGGTCTTCTTGCTGTAGCTTTGCCATGTTTTTGAAGTCTTGCAAGATCTCGTTGCTTTCTTTGCTATTTATCTGCATGATTTTAATTTCATGGTGTGGATTGTATATCGTCTCGGGTATGTGACTCTCCGACCTTAATCTTGACAATAAGTCACTGAAGATGTTCTCCTTCCCCGGGATATGCTTGACCTCTATGTCGTGTGACATTATCTCATGTATGTACCTTGAGATTTTGGAGTTCGTTAGCTTGCATTTTTGAATGAAGGACAGGCTTACGTGATCTGTATATATAATTATTTTATAAAGATATATATATTGTCTGAACTTTTGTAACGCAAAATGGATTGCCCCTATTTCTAATTCGGTTATGCAGGCATTGGCTTCTATCTTGTTTAAAAATCTAGAAGCTGTGGCAATCACATGTTTGTTGCCATCTGCATCTTCTTGTGCTAATATTGCTCCATATGAGTGCGCACTAGCATCGGTGTATACTAGAAAAGGTGAATTTAGATCCGGTCGTTCCAGGAGAATACTGTGCTTGAAAAGTTCTTTGATATTCTCAAAGGCCACCTGGTGTTCAGCATTCCATTCCCACTTAGTATCTTTTTTCAACAGTGCTCTAAGGGGTACCAATTCCTTAGCGTAGTTGACCACGAATTTTGACTGGTACTGTAAAATGCCCAGAAACCTTCTCAACTGTTTTAAGTTACGTGGGGGTGGTATATGCTCTATGGCCTTGACCCTCTCCGGATTAGGTTGTATACCATCAGGTGTAATGATGTGGCCTAGAAATTCAGCCTCTTTGACGAAAAATTCACACTTTTCTAAATTTAGGGTCATGTTGCTTTCCTGGAACCTGGATAATACATAATCTATGTGATGTAAGTGCGACTCGGGATTCTTGCTGTATATAAAAAAATCGTCGACATATTGCGTTACAAAAGTCTCGATGGTATCCCCAAAAACTTTGTCTAGAGCCCTCAGTAGTGCACTGCTACTGGTCGATAGTCCAAAGGCACATTTTAAAAAATGGTATACCTTTCCTTTGTGCAAGAAACAGGTATATTTCCTGACATCTGGATGAAGAGGAATTTGCCAGAATGATGCTGTCAAGTCAAGACCTGTAAAATGTTGACCTCCCTTCAATTTCGATATTAGTTGGTCTACCCCCTCAGGCCTGTAATGATCCGGCAAGGTATGTGTATTTATCTTCCTTGCGTCGATGGTCATCCTCAATTTTCCCCCTTTCTTATGGACCCATACTACTGGATTCACATAACATGAGTCCGACGGCTCTATTATTCCGTCCGCTAACATTTTCTGGATCACTCTGTCAGCTTCCTCCCTGATGGAGTTGGGGATGGGCCTGGATTTATGTGAATAGGGGGTAATATCTGTTACTGTAAAAGTATGTACGTACTTGTTACACGTACCTGGCTTTTTATTGAAAACTTTCCTGTTTTTAACCAATATTTTCCTAAGTTGGTTTCTTTCCTCTTCAGAGATGCCATGTGCCCCCCAGACCTTCTCATCGATTAGCTGTGAAATTGATTCTTCTCCATCTGTTGGTAGTGGTTCAGGTTGGTAGTTGTCCCAGGTAACATACTCGTCTTCTGTGCAGATCCAATGGCTGCAAACGTTAGTTTCCTCATCGCTCGTCCAACCTGTTCTCTTCTTATTTACCCTTAGGTCTACCAATCTATTCTCGTGGACATTGATGTTCTCCACAAAGAATTGTTCATCCGGATGGATCCCTGTCTGGTCTGGTTCCTCCTGGCATGTTTCTTCCTCCAGGAACTTCGCAGTGCATTCTGAGGCTCCTTCTTTAATAATAAATTCATATAGGTCATAGTTAATTACCGACCTCCAAAGGTTAAGCAAATCACTGCCAATGATTAGGGTAGCTGTTAGTCTAGGTATTACTAGGGCAATAAAATCGAACTTCCAACTTCCGATTTCTATTACCAGCCTTACCTGGTATTTAACATGTTCCTTTTTCTTGCCAATTGCTGTGCTGCAATACACTCCACACACAGGCAAGAATTCAGCATTTCTTTTAGTTATCAGTTCCTGGAATAGCTGTTCGTCACATACTGATGTGCTGGCTCCTGTATCAATCATTCATTACATTGGTCAATATTGCCCCAACTGCCACACAGGTCAACTTCCGGGACACAAAGTTGACTTGTATTTAGTTTTCCTGGACGTTGGAGGTGATCGTCGTTTCTGTATTCTGTGCAGTATCGGTCCTATCCGGCACATTTTCATTTTGTTGCTGTTGTCTTACGTTGTCGGTGTTCCCTTGGTTTCTGCCCCTTTGACGTGAACCCCTATTGTATGACGGCCTATGGCTGTTCAAGTATTCCCTACAGAATCGTATATGATTCACTTGATGAGTACGGTCTCCTGGTCTTCCACGATCATATCTATGCGTTCTGTATCTCGATTCACCCCTCGGTATCGTGTCATGGTACCGCTGTCTTGTGTTCTCCATCCTCTCGCCATGATTATGTGGTTGTGGGAAATGGTGTGCCCCTCTCCCCCTTTCATGGGTACTCCTAGTATTTCTATGTTCTCCCTCACTCTGGTTGTTCGTAGTCGTGTTCCGGTTTAGGATGGGTGAGTTTGGGTGACCGTTCCTATGTCTATGCTCATTAGGCCGACCATTTTGTGTTTCGAAGGCTGTCAGCAATTCTATCATATCTGCAAAATCTACTGGCCTCGCAACAATTAACCCTGTTCTCACTGTGTCTGGGAAATGTCTTGTTATGCTGGTAATTAGTTCTGCCTCCGACAAGTTGGGGTCTAATAGCTTTCCTTTGTTGGCTACTTTCATAAAATAATCGACTAACGACAACCCTTTGGTTGGATCGTATCTACCTGTCGCTAGCTCTATCCTAGTTTGGTTTTGTTTAGCTGGGCCCCAATACCTTGATAGGAATAAATTTCTGAATGAGCTATAAGACTCATGACCAGCTAGTGTTAACCTGAGCCATTCTAATGCCTTGTTTTTTAAGCTTTTCTTAACTATCATCATCCTAAGCTCGTTTGGTATCCTTTTCACTTTAAAATATTCTTCCATCTCTTTAACAAAGAGTTTTGGATCGTCTCCCTTCTCCTCGTCAAATGTAGGTGGTGTGATTTCATGTAATATGCTGTTGGTGTAACATGTGTTATGTGTTGTGTCATTGTTTGGTTGTGAACCTCTTTCTCTGTATGGTGAGTCAACATTTTGTACATTACTCAAGTAACTCTCATCTTGTACATTACTTACATCTAAATCATCTTGTCTTTGTAATGCCTTCACAACATCATTTACATTAGCCAAACTTTCTTTCCCTTTTTTCATTTCTTCACAAATTGATTTTAAGTCATTCTTTATTTCTAAGTGGCTTTGTTTCATATCATTTATAGCATCCTGTTGTGAAAGCATCACATCATTCATTGTCTTAATTTTAGGAATTACAATTTGTTCTACAGTTTCATTAATAATGTCTTTCTTTACTACCTCAATCTCTTTCCTTAATTCCTCAGTTATTTCTGCTTTTACATTTGTTATCTTACAGTCTACACTTGTATTACATTCTGTTATTTCATCCCTACATCTAGCAATTTCTCCTTCTAACACAATCTTGTTCTCTCTCATTTCTGATTCTATCTTTCCCATCCTATCTCCTACGATTTCTATCCTAGCTTCTAAGGCTTCCTTTGTTTCATTTAAGTTTTTATGTACTAATTTTAAATTAGTTTCCATTACTTTCATATTTTCTTTACACTCCTGTCTTCCTAATTCTATTTTCTGTTCTAAGTTCTGTCTTCCTAATTCCATTTTCTGTTCTAAGTTCTGTCTCACTTCCTCCATTTTCTGACCTATCTCTTCCTTATTCTGTTCCAGTTTCTGACCTATACTCTGACCTAAACTTTGTTCTATGTCCTGTTTTAATTCTGCCCTATTCTGTTCCATGTCCTGTTTTAATTCTGCCCTATTCTGTTCCATGTCCTGTTTTAATTCTGCATTATTTTGTTCCATTTTCTGACCTATTTCTACCTTATTTTGTTCTAGTTTCTGTTCTAGTCTTTCAAACATCATCATCATTAACCTCTGGTCTTTGCTTATTTCCACCTGTTCCTCACTTTCTAATTCTACCTGATAACTAGGCCTATCTGCCCCTTCCCCTACTCCTGTTTCTATCTCTTTTCGCGACATTTTAATTTCTTTGTTTAATTCACTTAAGGTTAAAAGTCCCACTATTTTGCCACTTCTTAAAAACATTAACAAATGGAAATAAAATGTATGTAAAAACAAAAATTTTGGATCCTACTTTCTTTTCTGCTGGTTCTTCGTCCAGTTATTTACGTCTCCTGGGTAGTTGGCTTCGCTAGATGATCTCCGGTGTTTTTTCCCTTCCCACGTTGATTCTCCGTGTATCGATGATATCAAATGATAGTCTAATGGCGTCTTTTTCCTGCGCGATGGGATGGCGTCATTTGATGTTAACACTTCGTACTCGTAATTTTGCATTCCATTCTAAATTCGCGCTCCACGTTGGGTAAGCCATTTTGGTGCAGTTTTTATAAAAAGATAGTCAACATATATCAGCGTGAATATAGCAGCAGGAATAATGTTTTTACTGAAAGATGGAAAGTTTGATAGCAGACGCTACTCTTATCTTCAGGGTCGATGGTTACAGAATGGAATGCATAAATCAACGTTCCTTTTCTCACAACATATTTATTCGTTAATTTACACTTTTAGCACCATATTAATTAATCAACAATCTTCACAGTTTGGTAGAATCTACACTGTATAAAGGTTTGGGTGAAAGTTACATGTTCACGCGCTATCAAAAAAAAAAAAAAAAAAAAACACATCCTTTCAACTTGAGCTCACAGACGCTAATGGATCTAGTTCCTGGCGTCGGTATGACGCAACACCGCCATTCTTATGTATTCATCCGCGCAATAGTTTTCATTGGTTGAACACAAAGTGACGAGAAAACATTGGCTATCTTGAATATTAAAAAATAAGTCCCTGATACACCCAAATTAAAAGAATTAGAAATTTACACACTCTTACAAAAATATTCACATGAACGACCCTCCATTGGTCAATATTCTGTCTCAAAAGTAAACCTGATATTTCAGTTTCTGGAGCTAAACTTTATTGTACAAATATATTGTAATGTTTATCAACATTAAATACTTAATAAAGGAATAAGTGTTACTGTACTCTTACTGGAGTTTGCTCAGAAGCACCAGAGCGGAATGGCCACAGCCACAGTGCGGAATTTCGGTTCCAGAATACGCCCCTCAAATACTCTTTGATTTGTGTGGTAGTGAGAATTTTACACTGCCTATTTAAAAATAATGTCGAAAATGTGGTAAAGAGGGAGAAATGGTTGAGTTTTCTGAGTCAGGAACAATGTACGCTGATAAAATCCAGGTTCATCTCCTCGATGAAGTGGAATTTGAAGACATTAATTAAAGTTCTACCCCTGTGTTTGAGATGTGTTAGATTTTTTGCTAGTTAGGTATCCACAAACCTTAGTTTAATATATCCAACATACTTGGAGAATGACACGTAGCTTTCTTTTGAATTCCGATTAACATTTACTCTTGTTTGAATATCCCAGCTCCTAGCGACTCATACTGGAATATACATAGCTCTGCTTACATTTATTTTGCAGACTTCTTCGATATTTACGGCTGACCTGACTTATGTACTGTCTAGTTCTATTGTACAAATTTCTTACTGCTGTCCACCCTTCTCTCTTATATGCTAATGACATTACTTTGTCACTTTAGCCCATCTCATTCGTTTTTGCATGAAGCATTTCGCATACAATCATTCGGGTAAGCAAGCCTGACATTTGTTTTTGAGTCCCATTAATGTGTCATAGCTCAGCGAACAGTTGGTGGAGACAAATTCGACCTCCTCTTTTCACAAGGTTGGACATCACTATGCACAAGTATCAGTGTGTGGAAGAGTTGCAAATAAGCTTTGTCTTTCCCTTCCATACATCACTTACATTCATTGTCCCATCACTAACGCAATGTATCGATGAAACTTGGTGACGATCGCCGAAAATTTTGATTTTTACTTTTGATTTTTACTGTACTTTAGTAGCACACTTTCGTGTTTTACTTTGTCTACTACGCATATTAAAGTAGAGGAAGTATTGTATTGCACCCAAAAATTCGATGTCGATATTTCACCGGAATTATATATCTTGAGGCCCCCTGAACCAAAAAAGAAGCATATGTAAAGCGCGTTCCACCCTTAGAAGACAGTACACGTTAAATGGAGCGCAGTGTTGCAACATGTACTAGTTGCGAATCTTTCTCAGCGAGCGACTCCGAGGTGGCCGAGTCCTGTACTTAGTCCTTCAATTGCTGCTTGACGAGATGGGCACTTTTAACTTTGGTACCCCTCCATGCCTTTGTTACTGTATGACTTAAATTTACAAATGACTCGTCTGTATAAACAACTGATTTCCCCTGGTCCCTAAACCTTTTTACGTCTTTTAGATATTTATGTCGCCATCTGATGATATCGATATCGTCTCTTTCTATTAATATGCACTTGTTACTCTTTCTTTCATATTCGAACCCCAAATCATGTAAGAACCGACTAAGAGTGGCCCTTGAGAAATTTGGTAGGGTCTCATCACTGTTGAATCGTGACAAAATTATATTCAGCGTGGGTGGAATATTTGCAAACTGTAAAGAATGAACAATTCGCCGCACTCCACCTTGCACTATTCAATCATATTGCGTTAACCTAGCGTTTTGTGTAGTCCCACCCTTTTTGCTTTCTTTTTCGATGGCGTTCTTAGAGGTCCTTTCATTAGTTCCTTTTTAATCCTACACACTACTGCTTCTGAACACCCGATAGCCTTAGCTGTTTCTTTTACTGGCTTACTTACACGCATTTTACTTCAAAAATAATCTAACACATTCATAATTATTTGGCGTTCCTTACTTCTTAATTTACCAACATATCGTCTCTTCCTAGCTTCCCCCTCCATAACTACAAATATTTACAAAAATATTAAACAAATAACGCAATAACAGCTCACAGTTACACACGCGGTTTCTTTCGAACTAATGTTAGTGCTGCTCCTTATACTATCTTCTGTGTCAGGCCTGGTGCGAGAATACGCTGAATAGATGAATACCTTTTGTTTGCCTTTTGCTTTATTTTAAAAACTTTCTCCAACCTTCCTCAACATTTGTTCTCGCTGGTTCCCTGATGTAAACTCAATAACAAAAAAGTTTCACACTGCGTAACTTTTGCAGTGCACAGATATAAAATTTTCCGAAAACATTTAATTTAAAAAAATTATAACACTTAACTGGGTAAACATGGAGAATTCAAAGTAGGCAGGTAGTAGCACTATGGTTTACTCTACCTAAGAAAAACATATAGATGCATTCTAGCAGTTAGTTTGTTAGTGTGTGACTGATGAGTATAGAAACAGCAAATATCGGACTTCTATTGAAAAAAAGTTTTCTGAAGAAATATGGGCCTATAGAAATGTATAATGACTCTGAAAAGGATATAACCTGATAGAGAAAAAAATTCTGCATAGGATAATGTGTTCAAATCTGAAATTTATAACAAATGAATATTTATACCATGCTATTGGGAATCTGGCAACAGCGCGAGGTTAGAAAAGGACGTGGCTAATGGCAACTTGTATACGCTAGATGGAGACAGAGATGTCCCATTTAACTCCATACTGTCTTCCAAGAGTGGAACGCTATATAGAAAAAGATCCGTGTGTTTAGTTTTGCATGCGTGTTTGTCATTATGGGCAGTATAACTCACGAAAATTTAATCACAAACCAA
Source organism: Tenodera sinensis (assembly GCA_030765045.1). Taxonomy (NCBI): domain Eukaryota; kingdom Metazoa; phylum Arthropoda; class Insecta; order Mantodea; family Mantidae; genus Tenodera; species Tenodera sinensis. The sequence continues at coordinate 125,437,975 of CM060970.1, forward strand.
GTTGGTATTGAGGTTAATGTGCAATGGGAAAGTGCAGATCCTATTATTAGGGCGGCCATAGAAATTTGCCCGCCAGCGGTGGGCCGGTTCCCACATTCTTCAGAACCTCTCCCCTCTGCCCAGACGGATACGGACGGATGTGTGTGCAAAGCGACGACGACGACGACGAGCTACTGGCAGGCTGAGTACAGCCCGACGACTTTTGCTGCGTGCCTACCCCTATTAGGGTTTAACCGCAGATAGGATTAATTAAGGATAGGAGATTTTATAGGGTGGCTTGTTTTAGTTTACGTAGGTGAGGTTTAGAAGGGAGCTATAAAGCCCCTTGACAACTGTCTTGCAGGATGCAGCCATGTCTGCATTCTGACGTGTTTGAAAATTATATTTTAAAAAGTATTTAAATTTTTTACATTGGTGTTTTATGAATTTTGAATTTTGAATTTTGAATGGGGAAGAAATTTTGAAGAGGATCAACTCTCTGTGGGGATCTTTGGAGATCAGCTTAAGCTGCTGGTGGATGTTCTCCATGGTTATGGGGCGTGCCCGCAAGCCATGCGGGGTACCCTATACGCCTTGAAGCGGCGTGTAGAGGGGCCGTAGTCCCCTAGAGGCCTAACTAGGGCGCTTTGATGGTTGGGTAACTTGGCGTACAATTTTGCTGCCCGGCGCCTAATTTCATCCTCCACGTATGGAAGAGATGAGGCTTCGTGAAGTAGTCTCACGGGGAAGGGCAAGGGGACAGAGAAGATGGACCGGAGCCCTCTGTTCTAAACCCTCTGGAGCCATAGGAGCCAACTACCTGCAGCCATGCCCCACACTTCACAAGCGTAAAGCATGAGGGGGACTACAAGAGCCCGGAAGAGGTGTAGCTTTAGGCGGACTGGCATCTCGGACCTCAGGTGTGTGTGTGCAAAGCGACTTAGACTTATTTTATTGAGGAAAAAATTTGCCTGGTGCCGGTACAGAGGGGCCCGGCTTACAGGCTAAAATTGACATTAATTATAATTTACAATATTTACATGGGTGCTCTTGTTAGCTTTTATATCATCAAAAAACCCATACAGTGAGCGGCTTTAGCCCACCGAGAACAGTTTTTGGGCGTATTCTCAGTCTTTTGTATGTCCGTTTTTTTTTTAACTTATATACACGGATACATACACACACCCACTCCTGGGCATACCACACATGTCCCATCACACACACACACACACACACACACACACACACACACACACACACACACACACACACACACACACACACACACACACACACACACACACGCTCGTATATACATATTTACACTGCACTATATACATTTCACTATTTACAGTTTTTCCGCAGTTTTCCTGTGCGGACCAGGTTGCAGCTCCTGTGGCGTTTCCGAGGCACAGACCTCTTCCGGAGTGTGTGGCCTAGGGCCTGGGTTGCATGGATGCGCATCAGTCGGCGAGCCATGCAATGTCTAGAACATTTTAATTCTAGCATGTTTACGATGCTTTGGCTCGCCCTTGCCAATATTGGCAATCACGTCATTTTGGTGATTCCTGATGCGCGCCCACGCGACAGTGGCTCTTTTTGTTATTGCCTCGGGAATGGATGGGATCTGGGTTTCCTGGTGAAGGGTTTGGTTAATGGTTAGGATGGGAGCAGAGAGGATTTTTCGGAGGGAGAGGTTTTGGAGGGTTTGGATAGTCTTCAGGGCGGTTTTTGAGGCGTTTGCCCAGGCCACACACGCGTAAAGAACCACTGACAGGATGAAAGCCCTATACAGGACGAGTTTGGACTTCAATTGCAGCTGTTTGCTGCGGAAGATGGGGGCGCATAACTTTAGCTGCTGTCTGCCTTTGTTGGCGCTATTTTTTATGTGGGTGGACCAGCACATTGTGCGGTCCAAGGTAACCCCTAAGTATTTAACTTGCCGACGACAGTGCAATACCTGACCACCGACCGTTAGGTCCATTGCCAAAGTGTGATAAGGAGTCCAGGAGTCCAGGAGTGAGTACTAGTCGTCTGGGTTAACCCAGGCGGATGGTAAGGTGGCCACGGTACCTATCCGTTTAAATACGGATTTACCCGTGTGGTGGTATAGGTTGGTATATGTAACAGGCTTTGTTTGTCTTTGTAATGTCTGATGGTGCAGGGTGGGTTCCTGTGTTGTCACTGGCGGCGGGATCTGTCGGATCTTGGATGTCTAGCCATCCAAGCGACCATTTCCCTACTGATTACTTCGTCAGCCTTGGCCGGCGAGCAATGCAGTGCCAGTGACAGGAAACCGAGGGGAAAGTGTGATAAAAGATAACTGCTTTAAAATATAGTGCAAATAACAGAATTTAGTGCTGTGGCCTTAAAGTCCCAAGAGCATTAAGTAATTAATAAACTCACTCTAACTTCACATTTTATAACTAAATGCTCGAACATTGGCGTTTCTAAAACTGCTCTGCCGGCGTGGCGTTTAGAACACACCAGATGACTTGTTTTCACATGTTTAAAGAAAACGGATACACCATCCAACTGGTGCTTCCATCTAGTTTTCAATCATGTAATCACGTACTTATGTTCACAGCTACAAACATGCTAGTTTCATACTGGAGCTCAAGGACACTTTACTTTCTCTACTGGTAAGTAGAGGAAGTATTGTATTCCACCCAAAAATTCGATGTCGAGAGTTTACCGGAAATATATGTTTTGAAGCCCCCTGAATCCAAAAAAAAGCATTTTTAGAAAATGGTCCGTGTGTGTGTCTGTCTGTCTCTCTGTGTGTCAGTCTGTGGACAGCATAACTCAAAACTAAAAGTCGGTTAAAAACCAAAGTTGGTATTTAAGTTTAATGTCTTTCAAGGATGCGACACCAAGATTTTGACGAAAACTTCTCCACCCTAAACTACCCTTTACATGGAAAATTTTGATTTCCTTGATAATGACTTATGTTTGAGATATTTTTATCACAAATGAAATGCATATCTTGAATTTTCTGGCTTAGCCCCTCTAGTCGTATTTACTCTGGACGACTTTTGCATAACTGGTAAACCGTAAGACATAGACCAAATCATACTATACAACAAATGTAAATCTTGCTAAAATACACAATTTACGACCAAACACATTTTTTGTAGAGTAAACCATTCATTGTTATTTGTGTGAGTTTTGCAATACTTAAACTTTCGTCAAAGCGAACATCGTTATTCAATTTTTTATGTTAACCGTGCAAAGAGAACGGAATTTGAAAGCTTTTAAGGACTGGAGTATCGCTCAAAGTCTACTGTATTCCCATATTCCCCTTGTACCTACAAGAAAATAAGCAATAACATAATTTCTGCAAATGTTTATCTCAACTAACACGAAGATAGAAGAATAAGAGTTTGTAAGAATGGTTAGTACAAGAGTAGAGAAAGTCATGTGAGTGCAACACATCAGATTTTTCACGCTTGCTACGTGAACTGTTATTTGTATTGGATCAAAGTAAATCATAGTGTGACAGACACTGTTTCTTTTCTGTGCAATTCCATTGGGTACAAAAACCTTGGTCATAACAGTTGTACTGTGGGACATCGGCTTTGTAAAATAAATACATAATCCCTTATTAACAGACTCTTTCGACAATCGCTTCCGGATTTAAGTGGCGAATTTAAGCATTTGGTGTATTATACAGAAGTGAATCGGATAGGCAGAGGTATAACGCTATAATGGTTTTTGGATTCGGAGAAACACAATATCTAGTTCAGAAACTATATAGTTTCCTTTATTATTCTTTATTATGTGGTTGTTAATTTTGGTATTTTTACACCGCCAGGAAATTCCGGAAGTTAAATGGGAACTACATTTGTGATCCTACTTTCCTTATTAACACATCCGAGAATTTAATTACCTTAACTGTAGTCTATAAGGAAGGAAACAGGACGTAACACAAATGTATGATAAGAAGTCCGGAATTGTGAAAATAGTTATAAGAAATGGACAATTATAACCTAGAAAATTGCCTTTACCGTTTTACCTGTAAGACACGGAGACTGAAATTTCAAAGTTATGTAATATGCAAGGTACTCACTTGAAGTATTGTGTGGACTGTAAGTAGGCCACTAGGAAAGTAAAGTGAACCATTTCAGAGATATTCCTTGTTATTTGCGTACGTTTTGGAGAACATACTTCTGTCAAATGGAACACCGCCATTCATTTTTACTTTCTCTACTGGTAAGTAGGGGAAGTATTGTATTCCACCCAAAAATTCGATGTCGAGATTTCACCGTAAATACATGTTTTGAGGCCCCCTGAATCCAAAAAAGCATTTTTAGAAAAAGGTCCGTGTGTGTGTGCGTGTGTGTCTGTGTGTCAGTCTGTCAGTCAGTCTGTCAGTCTGTGGACAGCATAACTCAAAAACGAAAAGTCGGTTAAAAATCAAAGTTGGTATTTAAGTTTAATGTCTTTCAAGAATGTAACACGAAGATTTTGAAGAAAATAGCCCCACTCTAAACTACCCTTTACATGGAAGATTTTTCGAAAATTTTGATTTTCTTGAAAATGGCTCTAACGATTTTGATTAAAATGTCATATGTTTGAGATATTTTGATGACAAATGAAATGTATATCTTGAATTTTCTGGCTATAGCCCCTGTAGTCGTATTTACTCTGGACGACTTTTGCATAACTGGTAAACCGTTAGAGGTAGACCAAATCATACTATACAAAAAATGTAGATCTTGCTAAAATACACAATTTATGTCGCAATAAATTTTCTTGTAGGGTGAACCATTTCGGAGATATTCCTTGTTATGTGTGTGAGTTTCGGAAAACTTGGAACTTTAGAGAAATGGATCATCGCTGTTCATTTTTTTTATGTGTCAAGTGTGCAAATACAACAGAATCTCAAACATTTGACTATCGCACAAAGCCTACTATATTCTAATGTTCCCCTTGTACCTACAAGGAAATAAGCAATAAGATAATTTGTACAAATGTTTGTCTCAACTAACACGAAGAAGATATAGGAATAAGAGTTTGTAAGAATGGTTAGTACAAGAGTAGAGAAAGTCATGTGAGTGCAACACATCAGACTTTTTTTAAGTAGGTTTACAATGTTATGCGGTTCTTATTTGTTATAATTATGAGTACAAAATCAGTTACTTTTGTAGTCATAGCACTATTTGCTAACATATTCTTATACAAAAAATAGCCACATGTTTGAACATTTTATGTATTTATCGCTCTTTTTTTACAAAACCTGTTGGCCATAAAACTGAAAATAATATCTAGGTTTGTTTAAGTGTCTTTGAAGAACATGCATTGAAGTTTTTACTTCAATTGGAGCAAAACTGTGTTTTTACAGGCTACCTGTATTCTCAGAATTGGCTCGTAGTGTCTCAAACAGTGAAACTCGACCCAAACAAGGCTCGCAGTGTCACCATACGTACTGTAAAGCAATACTGGTTTAAAAAAGGGAGATAGTAATGTTTCCAAACCTGTTTCAAAACAGGTAACACACTGGATACTAGCGGAACTTGATATTTTGTTTAAGAACCTGATTCCTGAAGCTCAATCTGAAATTCGTAAATTTTGTCTTTTTTGTCCCTAAAACTGGCTTTCCTGTCACTTTGCAAAAACACGCTGATAAATTGAACCGATTAAATTTAATTTTCACCATCGATTTAAGGAAAACAAATTTATGGAAAAAGATTTTTCGTTATTTACCGATTCTCTGAATAAGTAGAATCTGGTTCAGTCGAACACACAATGTAAAGGAAAAAGTATTGTCAATTGTAATAAAAAGTGAAAAATCGAAATAAAACAAATACAATATTTCAAGTAGACCAACTATAGAAACGTATACAAATAGCTCTATGTTACGGTACAAAAAGAGTCAGTATTCCATTTGCAGAGTTCTTCCTCACGCCTACATCAGGCAAATAACTTCAATGGAAGTCAACTTGAGTTTTTCGTATAAAAAGAACATTATTATTTTTTCCTCATTTCAGGCCACGTTAGGCAACCCACTGTATTTATATTCACTTCTTTTCTTTTCAATATTTCTTCATCCTGTCTGATTTTTTCTTCTTCCTTCCGCTCAAGCTGTATGTAATTGTTTACTTCTGTTTTTTCAGCTTGAAATCTTCGAAACTTTGAATTAACTTCCTCAACTTTGCTCTATCCTGTGTTATTTCTTCTGTTAATTCCATTTCATTTTGGTCTTTCGTTATCCCTTTTATCCACTGGTTACCATTCTAACTTTCGTGTATACCTATACTTGAAAATTTGTTTTGTAAGTCTATTACTATCCATCCTCATTAAATGTGATTGTAACTGAAATATTATTATTATTATTATTATTATTATTATTATTATTATTATTATTATTATTATTATTATTATTATTATTATTATTATTATTATTATTATTATTATTATTATTATTATTATTATTATTATTATTATTATTATTATTATTATTATTATTATTATTATTATTATTATTATTATTATTATTATTATTATTATTATTATTATTATTATTATTATTATTATTATTATTATTATTATTATTATTATTATTATTATTATTATTATTATTATTATTATTATTATTATTATTATTATTATTATTATTATTATTATTATTATTATTATTATTATTATTATTATTATTATTATTATTATTATTATTATTATTATTATTATTATTATTATTATTATTATTATTATTATTATTATTATTATTATTATTATTATTATTATTATTATTATTATTATTATTATTATTATTATTATTATTATTATTATTATTATTATTATTATTATTATTATTATTATTACTATTACTATTACTATTACTATTACTATTACTATTACTATTACTATTACTATTATTATTATTATTATTATTATTATTATTATTATTATTATTATTATTATTATTATTATTATTATTATTGCCGCTGTTGCTATTATTATCATTATTATTATTACTATAGCATGCACTACCATTAATAGAAAATGTCGAACAGTATATCCATATGGCTTTCGTATAATAGAACAATAATACACTGATATGTCAAAATATTTCTACTAAAACGAGCAAATATATACCTACTTACACACACACACACACACACACACACACACACTCGCACACACACACACACACACAGACACAGACACACACAGACACATACACACAGACACATACACACACATACACGCGCGCGCACAGACACAGACACATACACACATACACGCGCACGCACAGACACACACATACACACATACACGCGCGCGCACAGACAGAGACACATACACACATACACACACATACACGCGCGCGCACAGACACACACATACACACATACACGCGCGCGCACAGACAGAGACACATACACACATACACACACATGCACGCGCGCGCACAGACACAGACACACACACACAGACACACACATTCACGCGCGCGCACAGACACAGACACACACACAGACACACACATACACGCGCGCGCTTACAGACACAGACACACACACAGACACAGACACACACACAGACACACACACAGACACACACACAGACACACACACACAGACACACACACAGACACAGACACACACACAGACACAGACACACACACAGACACAGACACACACACAGACACAGACACACACAGACACACACACACATACACGCGCGCACAGACACAGACACATACACACAGACACACACACACAGACACACACATACACGCGCGCGCGCACAGACACAGACACAGACACATACAGAGGGTGAAAAGGAAGTCATTACATTCCTTTTAATATGTGCTTCATAGAAGCATTAAAAATTTACTGTAAATGTCAACATAATGTAATATAAGTATAATTGTAAATTAATATCCACAATGTATTACTATGTATGGTCGTGATAAGGTCGCGCTGTCAAAACGACCTTAAATATTTACGAAAAAAAAAGCATTAAAAACTAAAAAGTACAATGGAATTTTGTTCTTTAACCAGCCGACTTCGAAAAAATAAAAGTAAATAGTTCTTATCTAAATTGGATGCGTAATTCCACAAGAATGTACAAAGATAATAGTTTGTTACTTGTAAGATACGTAGAGTAAAATTTCTGACATAACTTCGGTAGTAATTATGGGACATCACACCGGGTTTCGAAATAATTAATCAGTTAAAAGACGTTAAGAAATACTCGAGCAGCTCTTTCAGACGTGAACTAAGTCGACAACGTTGCGTTGAGGTTGGTCAGGGAATTGACCTAGTTTGTGGATGTAAACAGCTTTCGCTTTCGTGCAATGTTTTGGGAGCTAACGCTTGTGATTGGCCTACACTCGCACAGTAAACAGTGAACGATAACGCAGGGTATGAGTTTGTTTTGTAGACGCAGAGTTACGGTATTCCGACCTACCTACAGAGCAGCACGTCAACATAGCCCAGTATGCTGACGACGTGTTACTTTACACAACAAACAGACACCCTAACAGAACCTTCCTCCCAATACAGCGACTCCTCCGCCTTATCCAAGAATGGTGCAGGCGTTGGCGATTGTCCATTAACCCGGAGAAAAGCCGCGCCATACTTTTTACTAAGCGCCGATTCCCCGCCAATCTCCCCACATTCACCTATCTGCGAAGAAGGATTGAATGGGTAAATTCCATCTCCTACCTGGGAGTGAAGCTAGATAAAGGCCTTACTTTTTGGGAACACATCAACGACTTGTCGGCGCGGGCCGGTGGGGCAACTGCCTCACTGTATCCCATGCTGCGGTCGGGGATGCCAATTCCCCTGAAGCTACGCCTTTTTCGGGCACTCATAATGCCACTCCTCCTATACGCCTGCGAAATCTGGGGCATGGCCGCAGATTCCCAACCCCTGCGTCTGCAGCGTATACAGAATAGAGGACTTCGGATAATCTATTCTGTATGCCGCGGATTCCCTTCGAGACTACTGCACGAAGCCTCGTCTCTTCCGTATGTGGAGGACGAAATTAGGCGCCGGGCAACAAAACTATACGAACAAATTCCTCAACATAGGAGTGCCCTGGTTAGGTCTCTTGGGGACTACAAACCCACTGAACGCACGCGTGTGGGACACCGGGTTCCCCGCATGGCTTGCGGGCATCCCCGGTAACGAAGGAGACATCCCTTCAACAGCGAAAGCTGAATACATCACAGTCCTCCAAGATAAGCTTGGATTCTAAATTCAAAATTAAATGAACCTCCATATTTGGACCTTTACACCAGCAGTGCCCAACGGAAGTTGCACACTGAATAAGCAGCCGCTGAGGAGCATAATCTTGCTACCTCCTTACTACCCAATACCTCAATTTTCACCCGCCACCCTGCAAAACCCTACATCCCGTCATAAAGTGGTTAAGCCCTAAAAGGGCAGGTACACGCATGACACACCTCGGGCTGTTCTCAGCCTGCCATATTGAGTCTGAGTCTGAGTTACGGTATTTGTTTATATACTGAGCTAAGGAAATTGACTCCCACACAATGTTCAGTGTTGCCAGCTTGTTTTCGACAAAACTAAAATACCTCCGTAGGAAATGGTCAGAGACAAAAACCTAAGATAGAAAATATGTTGGAAATACCGATATCTACTACTGGTTTAAATTAATGTGACTATGGGCTTGTGGCGTACAGCTCAGGTAGTAAACGACTTATTCAATTATTTGATCCAATAATCAACAGTTTGGGGTCTTTAGTTCCAGTCCAAACAACAGTTTAGTTGTGGAGGCTGGTCTTTTGCCCTTGGACTTGTGACGTAAACAACTTTGCCTCAACTTCTCCCACTCGACTTTCTGCTCGCCAAGGCATCCCTCCAACAAATACATTTTAATGCTTCAAAACCAGAATTTTATGGTTCACTTCATAGCTATCCCAAACCACTGCGTGAGAGACTTCTGGAATACTACTCGGAATTTCGAATTGAGAAACCTTCTATACTTCTGAGACATCTTCAACATATCCCCCCATGGCTGCCTTTTACTCCATCTATTAATCTGGAGGTTTCTCAAATACCAAATCTCATAACAATGCCCAAATCGGTTATCCTGCTATTATTCTATATTAGTAGTGATCTCTGCTCCATAATTAAACTGGCCGAAGGATACACAAGAAGTATTAAGTTACTGGAGGTATCACAATTGCTATCTGCTACTTAAATTTAGTTTCTCTGTATATTGTTAAACCCAATTATTGATATCGCCAGAATTATTTACTTAATGTACATTTACTGTGTTACACTACTGTCATACTTCCATTGTTCTGTTTATGATCTCTATTGTATTGCAACTATGAGTATTTTGTCTAATTAATATGTATTTATGCCAAAAAAAACTTACTGCTGGCGTCTTCAAATACGCAAACTGTGTGTGGGCAATATTTGAGAGGTAGAATCAGAACTGATAAATTCAATACCATAGCCGGGATTTGAACCACGGATCTTCTGCTAGTCGAGCGGCTGCTCTAAACACTGAGCTACTATAGCCAACTTGCCAGTATGACATTAAATTCCCCAGTCGATTCGTACTTTCCCGGTAGACCACAAGAGAATCTCACATCAGATATGAATACCCTAAGGATAACTTACAAAAGGAAAAGTCGGTTAAAAACCAAAGTTGGTATTTTAGTTTAATGTCTTTGAAGGATACGACACGAAGATTTTTAAGAAAATTTCTCCCACCTAAACTACCCTTTACATCCAAAATTTTTCGAAAATTTTAATTTTCTTGAAAATGGCTCTAACGACTTTGATTAAAACGCCATATAATTGAGATATTTTTATGATAAATGAAATGTATATCTTGAATTTTCCGGCTATAGTCGTATTTACTCTGGACGACTTTTGTATAAGTAGTAAACCGTTAGAGATAGACCGAATCTTACTATAAAATGTAGATCTTACTAAAATACACAATTTATGTCTCAATAATTTTTTTATAGAGTAAACCATTTTGGAGATATGCCTTATCATTTGTGTGAGTTTTGGACAACTTATACTTGTGTCAAATGAAACATTGGTATTCATTTTTATATTATGTTACGCGTGCAAAGAGAACGAAATCTCAAAGCTTTAAAACATTTGACTATCGCTCAAAGCCTACTGTATTCTAACATTCCCCTTGCACCTACAAGGAAATAAGCAATAAGATAATTTGTACAAATGTTTATCTCAACTAACACGAAGAAGATATAGGAATAAGAGTTTGTAAGAATGGTTAGTACAAGAGTAGAGAAAGTCATGTGAATGCATCAGATGTTTTTCTTTTCCTTTTCCTTTTTTCATGGTCAGTTTTATTTAGGGTAAATGCACACTTGTTTTTAATATTATCTACTACATAGACCAGCTAAAATATTGTACGAACAAAGTACAAACAATTTTTGGTAATATATTTGTACAAACTCAGGGGAGTGTTGCATTTACCACACGTTTTGCAGTTCTTTCTGTCCTTTTTACGGGCTTCACATCATTTCTTTTTCAATAAGATTGGTGGTGTATTTGAGAAGTCATTTGTGGGTCATTTACGTTTCTATTTTGTCAGAAGAATTTTCGAATCACTGGATAGGTTTGATAGCATTTCTATTCTTTGTAGATGTTGACACGACCAGAAAATTCCGGAACTAAAAGCCCAACTCTGGATTTGTTTTTCTTATTAACACATCCGACCATTTAAATGACTTAATCTGTAGCGCACAAGGAAGGAAATAGGACATAGTACAAACGCATGATAAGATTAAGTTGTTGTTCATCCGGAAAATGCAATTACAGCACAGAGAACTAAGTAACCTATACATTATCCATGTTTAAACTCGCTTTCCAATCTGTCAGTTACCGCTAATAAATTGAAGGTATTAAAATTTGATTACGACCATCGATTTAAAATCTTCAAATCTATGGAGAACGATCTTTTGTTATTTACCGACCCATTCACTGAAGATATGAAGGAATCTAGATTAAATTTAAAAATGGAAGCTGAGACCAACAGGAAGATAACGATCATTAAATGAAATCTAACAAATCTGATGTGTTGCACTCACATGACTTTCTCTACTCTTGTACTAACCATTCTTACAAAATCTTATTCTTCGTGTTAGTTGAGATAAACATTTGTACAAATTATCTTATTGCTTATTTCCTTGTAGGTACAAGGGGAATATTAGATAGTCTTTGTGCGATAGTCAAATCTTTTAAAGCTTTGAGATTCCGTTCTCTTTGCAGACTTAACATATAAAAAACGAAAGTTTTGTTTTCCGAAACTGATACAAATAATAAGGAATATCTCCGAAATGGTTTAATCTGCAAAAAACTTTATTTAGACATAAATTGTGTGTTTTAGCGAGATCTACATTGTTTTCTATAAGATTTGGTCTATCTTTCACGGTTTACGAGTTATTCAAGTCATCTAGAGTAAACAGGACTATATGAGCTATAGCCAGAAAATTCAAAATATACAATTAATTTCCCATACAAATATCTTAAACATATGACATTTTAATCAAAGTCGTTAGAGTCATTTTCAGGAAAATCAAAATTTTTGAAAAATTTTCCATGTAAAGGGTTCTTTAGGGTGGGGCTATTTTCTTCAAAATCTTCGCGTTGCATTCCTGAAGGTCTTAACTTAAATACCAATTTTGGTTGCTAACCAACTTTTCGTTTTTCAGTTATGCTGTCCAAAGACTGACACACAGAGACAGACACACACACAGAGACAGACACACACACACACACACACACACACACACACACACACACACACACACACACACACACACACACACACACACACACACACACACGGACCTAATTTTAGAAACTGGCAGCTGTTTCAATTTAGGACTCCGAAAATGTTATCCCATAAAAATTCACCAATTCTGAGGTTATGTACGAAATACAATAAACTTTCTACTAAAATAGAGCTGGAATTTAGCTTTCCTTATAAGCAGATTAAGAAATATTAAATATGGAAATTATTTGCATTTGATTTTCAGTTTTATCGCTTATTATTATTATTATTATTATTATTATTATTATTATTATTATTATTATTATTATTATTATTATTATTATTATTATTATTATTATTATTATTATTATTATTATTATTATTATTATTATTATTATTATTATTATTATTATTATTATTATTATTATTATTATTATTATTATTATTATTATTATTATTATTATTATTATTATTATTATTATTATTATTATTATTATTATTATTATTATTATTATTATTATTATTATTATTATTATTATTATTATTATTATTATTATTATTATTATTATTATTATTATTATTATTATTATTATTATTATTATTATTATTATTATTATTATTATTATTATTATTATTATTATATAATTATTATTATTATTATTATTATTACTATTATTATTATTATTATTATTATTATTATTATTATTATTATTATTATTATTATTATTATTATTATTATTATTATTATTACTATTATTATTATTATTATTATTACTATTATTATTATTATTATTATTATTATTATTATTATTATTATTATTATTATTATTATTATTATTATTATTATTATTATTATTATTATTATTATTATTATTATTATTATTATTATTATTATTATTATTATTATTATTATTATTATTATTATTATTATTATTATTATTATTATTATTATTATTATTATTATTTGTGGGATCAGCATAACATCTGCAATTCTAGTCTTATATACTAGTTTAATAAATGTTTCATTTTTACTTCCTCCGCTGCGTTTAGTAAAGTAGAGCAAGTATTGTATTCCACCCAAAAATTTGATGTCGGGATTTCACCGGAAATATATGTTTTGAGACCCCCCGAATAAAAAAAAAAGCATTTTTAGAAATAGCTCCGTGTATCTGTGTGTGTGTCTGTCTGTTAGTCTGTGGACAACATAACTCAAGAACGAAAATTCGGTTAAAAACCAAAGAAGTGTTTAAGATGAAAGTATCAGCATCTTTAGGTTGTTCAACACATAAAGATTTTGTTATGGATAACAAGAGAACCACGTCGTGCTAGAGTTTTGCTCTAAGTTTATCTTCAAAGCGCATTTCTGAGATGCGTACATCTAACGTGTTAGTGCATTTGTGTTCACTCGCATTTCCGGGACAAAAATTCAGGAAAATCTTGAGCCCCTTCCTTTCTTCTCTCGGGATTTCCGATGGGGTATATAGCACCTGGTACCCACCAGGCAACATCAGATTGTACCAACGCTCCAGACCAACATGTTTGCTCTAAGTTCAGTGATCTTCCTGTGCACCTTCTGCAATTTAGGTAGGTACCTACATATGACCGTAAATATTCACATTTTTAGACAGTGTTTTGCTTTATCTACTACATTTCAGCATACATAGGGGAATTATTGTATCCCTATCAAAAATTCGATGTCAAGGTTTCACCAGAAATATATGTTTTAAGATCTGAATCCAAAGAAAAGCATTTTTAGAAAAAAGGTCCGTGTGTGTGTCTGTGGACAACAGAACTCAAAAACGAGAAGTCGGTTAAAAGCCAAAGTTGGTATTTAAGTTTAATGTCTTTCAAGGATACGACACGAAGATTTTGAAGAAAATAGCCCCACCCTAAACTACCCTTTACATGGAAAATTTTTTGAAAAGTTTAATTTTCTTGAAAATGGCTAACGATTTTGATTAAAATGTCATATGTTTGAGATATTTTTATGAGAAATGAAATGTATATCTTGAATTTTCTGCCTATAGCCCCTGTAGACGTATTTAGTCTGGACGACTTTTGCATAACTGGTAAACCGTTAGAGATAGACCAAATCATACTACACAAAAAATGTAGATCTTGCTAAAATACACAATTTACGTCTCAATAAATTTTCTTGTAGGGTGAACCATTTCGGAGATATTCCTTGTTATGTGTGTGAGTTTCGGAAAAGTTAGAACTTTCGTGAAATGGAACATGGTTGTTCATTTTCTATATGTTAAGTGTACAAAGACAACAGAATCTCAAAGCTTATGTGTATGTTTCATGTCAAAGTCAGCTGTCGCTAGAAGATAAAGAGGATAAGTAAGTTAGATAATAATTAAAGCAATGTTGTAGGTACCCATCTTCGCCTCAGGTGGTGAGAGGCGCTGTCATTGTTAACTTATATGATACAATATTAGCAGATAAGATAAGTCTAATTATAAAATTAGTCTCATCACTGGAAGTTGTTAGTACCTAAATACCTAAATATTGCATTTCAGACGTTGCTGCTTTTTCAATCGGACGCATTATGGGAGGAGACCCTGAAAATATCACAGAAATTCCTTATCAGGTATGTTTCACTTTACTGATTTACTAAAAACTACTTAACATTGAGAAGTATTACTAAAATAATTTCCTTATGTTTCTATGTTAAGTTTTAGAAAACATTCATTTTATCCTAATACAAAATATTTAATACTATTATCTAACTTAAACGATTCCACAGTCATTTCTTTATTTACCTACGTTATCTAAGTAAATAGCTTGAATGCTTAAGGCAATGTATCTATGAAAATGTCTTCGGATTGCTTTGAATTTTTTCCACACACTCAGAACATAAAGTAAGTAGTATAAATAAAATTTCAACGTCATATGTCAAACCATTATTAAATTATTAATAATAAATCACTTTTTGATATGCTCATATGAAATGACCCTATTGTAATCTCTCCTAAATTTTTAATTTGAGCTCAGTGCACAAATATAAATAAATTTTCATACCACAATTGTTTAGATTTAATTAGTTTAAGAGAAAACAAATGTTTTCTATACAATTTATCAATATTCTCAATTTTTTTTCAGTATGAGTTATGAAAAATATTTAATTTCAGCTCAATTATGTAATACGATAGTAAGAGGAAGATGGTAAACTATGTTCCTATGTTGCAGCTGTCGCTGGAAGTTATGCATTCTGGAAGGGATTACTATACACACACATGTGGTGCAGTTATCATAGACAAGCAATGGGCGTTGACTGCAGCGCATTGTGTGGTGGGGTAAGTAACTATCCTCCATTTCATGTCCTCATCACTCACAACATATTGTTTTACAAACTGCTGTTTCATACTTTTGCAGACAAAATATACTGCGAGTGCGTGCTGGAGCCACGAATCGATATAATGGAGAGATGAACCACGTTGAACAGCCCTTTATACATGAGCATTATGATAATAAAACATTCGACTACGATATAGCTCTTCTTAAGGTTAGTACATTCAGATACTAACATAACATAACCTTAACCATACCGTGGTTCAGCGCAATAAATGTCCATCTTCATACCTTTTGAGAAACCATTATGTTATTACATGGGTCCACAGTGAGCCAATAGCGCGTATTATTGCCGGCTCAACTCGCGTAACGTATAACTTCGTCTTAGATGAGATAAACATTTGCAGAAATTATCTTATTGCTTATTACAAGAGGAATATGGGAATACAGTAGGCTTTGTGCGATAGTCAAATGTTTTAAAGCTGTGAGATTCCGTTCTCTTTGCACGCTTAACATATAAAAAACATGAACAACGATGCTGCATTTGACAAAAGTTTCTCTTCCGAACAATATAACAAGGAATATCTCCAAAAAATTTATTCACACATAAACTGTGTATTTTAGTAAGACGTACATGTTTGTACAGTTCAATTTTGTCTATCTCTTGCGGCTTATTCAAAAGTTATCCAGAGTAAACAGGCTTACATAGGCTATAGACAGAAAATGTAAAATATACATTTCATTTGTTATAAAAATATCTTAAACATATGTCATTTTAATCAAAATCGTTAGAGCCATTTTCAAGAAAATTAAATTTTCTATCTAAAGGGTAGTTTAGGGTGGGGCTATTTTCTTCAAAATCTTCGTGTCACATTACAGTTAAATAGCAACTTTGGTTTTTAACCGAATTTTCGTTTTTGAGTTAGCTATCCACAGACTGACAGGCACACACACACGGACCTTCTAAAAATGGGGGTTCAGGGGGCCTCAAAACACATTTCCAGTGAAATCTCGACACCAAATTTTTGGGTGGAATACAATACTTCCTCTAATTTAAAAATATCACATAGAAATACTTTGAATTAGTGAAAAAGAGTAATACAGCTTGATAAAGGATAAACAGTGAGATACGCAGGATTAAGGAGAGGACAGAGGGATAGGGAAGGTGTGTGAATAATACTGAAGAATAATACAAATATATTATTAATATAGATATTAAGCTATGGAAAGTAAGGTACATAAGAAGCTTTGTTTTTCAGATGAAGACACCCTTCACATTCTCGTCTTCTGTGCAACCGATACGCCTGGCGAAGGAAGTTCCTGCAGCCGGTACTCGAGCCACCATCTCCGGTTGGGGTCGTACGAAGAAAGACGGCCAAGCAGTGCTCATGTTGCAAAAAGCGGAAGTTGAAATAGTTTCCAGCCAAATCTGCTATAAGGCATATAAACCATCAGGATTTAATATCACCAAACGCATGGTTTGCGCCAGCTCTATACGAGGTGACCAGGACGCTTGTAAAGGAGATTCTGGTGGGCCTCTGGTATCCGGGGGCGAGCTCATCGGTATCGTCTCTTGGGGCGACTCTTGTAAGGGAAAGCTAAGACCTGGAGTTTATGCGAATGTGGTTAACCTTAGTACCTGGATCAAATCAGTTCAAAACCTTAACCTCACTTTCACCCCCCACCCTGCAAAACGACACCTCCTGTCATGAAAGTGGTTAAGCTTCAAGAGGACAATGGAAATATGTTTTAAAGTTGTTTTATATATAATCCAAACTGCTAAAATTTTGATTATTTTATGTTCTGTCTTTATTATAAGAGAATAATGAACGTAACTTGAGATTTGAGTTTCTGGAGTTAAACTGTATTGTAGAAACCTATTGTTATGTATGGTAACATTAAATACATTGCAAAGGAATACGTGTATCTGTCATTTTTTCTAATGTTTTCTATTATTTGATGCGCTTTTATCACGTTACTTCATGTAAATAGGATTATAACCTGAAATGTTCCTAATATAACTGTTTAAAGTATTATTCTGTGTCACTTTAATTAATACTATGTAAGATCTTACATAACTATTGAAAAGGTACAGAACACTCCTGGAAGTGTGCACCGAGTAAATTAGTTTTCCAGTAACGATAGTCAAAGTAAGCAATACACAGTAACTTGCACTAACCATTCTAACAAACTCCTATTCCTACATCTTCTTCGTGTTAGTTTTAGATAAACATTTGTATACATTATCTTATTGCTTATTTCCTTGTAGGTGCAAGGGGAATAGGCTTTGTGCGATAGTCAAATATTTTAAAACTTTGAGATTCTGTTGTCTTTGCACACTTAACATATAAAAAAATGAACAACGATGATCCATTTCACGAAAATACTAAGTTTTCCGAAACTCACACACATAACAAGGAATATCTCCGAAATGGTTCACGCTACAAGAAAATTTATTGAGACATAAATTGTGTATTTTACCAAGATCTACATTTTTTGTATAGTATGATTTGGTCTATCTCTAACGGCTTACCGTTATGCAAAAGTCGTCCAGAGTAAATACGACTACAGGGTGAAACGGTTATTTGCTCTTCTTTCTTGCCACTCGTTGTTGATGCGACGTTTGAGACAGTTATTTACGTTTAATGCAGCTATGAGACTCTACATACTTTTCATCAAATTTCTCGACGTACCTCAGGGCGTGGTATAGGTCTACGCCTTGCAAGGATGATTAAATTTCCTTGTTATATTTTTAATATACTTATTTATTGTTCCTTTACGTCACAAACAATAATACAAATATTCTGTTTGTCTCAAGCCCTGCGGATTTCACACAACCCGAACACGGACTACGTAATTTTGCGAGTTCGTAATCTTCTTCTATTTTTTGATGCAGCCCTACTAATTATATATTAGTTCTCTGCATTGTTACTCCTGTTAACTTTTAAAACACAATGTTCTTCCAATAAACACTATATGTCGATAACGTTTCAAATTATTCGCGGACTTTGCGGTTTCCACATGGCGCCAATCCCGATAACACGTGAACAAACTAAAACAATTGAAGATCTCTATCATTGCCCACTAGGACAATGATTCACAATTTTAGGGGGCTTTTTCTGCCACCACTATAAACACAAATTTTAACTATTTTAGGAGGCTTCTTCTAAACAATATCGCCTCAAGGGGCTATAGCCAGAAAATTCAAGATATGCATTTCATTTGTCATAAAAATATCTCAATCATATGACATTTTAATCAAAATCGTTAGAGCTATTTTCAAGAAAATGAAAATTTTTGAAAACTTTTCCATGTAATGGGTAGTTTAGGGTGGGGCTATTTTCTTCAAAATCTTCGTGTCGCATTCTTGAAAGACATTAAACAACGGAAGCAATGCAGAAGTTGTGTCCTTCTATTGAATATTGCATTGTTATGTTCCATCTTTGTAACTCGTAACTATTTTCCCTCTGTTCTGTTTTCAAACGCAAGCTATGACAGGGCAAGATGAACTATGACCTTAAGAAAGGATCAAAGCGGTTTTCTTGGACTGAAATGTGGGTCTGGTGAGCCCCGGTTCCATTAACGTGGTTCACTGGTACCACAGCAGGGCTTCAAAGTGGTGTCTCCAGCCCGACAGCTGAAAATAACTTTCCTGTGGACAGCTTCCTTCAGAGTCTGAACCAATCTAATTTTCATGACCTTTACAGCGACAACGTACAAAACCGCAGCATTAGCTTTGCTTCTGTACCAAAATCCCATTATCTGCCAACAGTACACCAAGCTTAAGACATCTCTTTGTTATATGTCCCAGCGTTCCTTGTATGTCTACCCAACAATAGCGAAATAAAATAATTAACCAGTTATAGCAGAGACAGGTGTGAGGAATGAGAAGGTTCGGAGAGGGTCTTAGCAGCTCAAACTTGTGTAAACAAAACGAATTAATTAATACATAATAACTACTGATCAATGATATTGCAATACGGGGCTAGAGGCGTGGCATTGTAATGAGAATAAGTAAGGAAAGGGAAGCATAGATACACCTGGCCTCCTAGAAAACCCACGTTCTAATTTTCTTTACATTTAACTCGAAATCCTTAATGCCTGTTATGGCAAAGGTTGCAAATATTGCTTGAACAATTGAACAGAGAGAGACATGAGTCGGCCAGTGTGTCAGTGAGTGCGAGCCAGCTGGGTGTGTGCGTCGTCGTTAACGAGCGTCGAGTAAGTGTATCGTCGAAGTTGGGTTATGAGAGTCAGGAAAAGTGAAGAAATACACTGAAAGGATTGAAACAACGTTACGAGAACTAAACAGTTGAGAGTTGTAATATCACTAAAGACTGTAGAGAGTAGAAGAGTCCTGTGTATTTGTGGAAAAGTTTAGAAGGCAATAAAGTGATACAAAAACACTTGGACTCATTTTTCATATTGTCAAAACACTATAATTTTCATAAACAATAAAATGTAAACTAACTATTAATAAGGGAACCCTTTAAGCATCCAATTTCTTAAAAAGTCACACGAAAGGGCCTAGGGACCAAGAGACCATATCTGGTTGCATGGAGCTAGGTTCGCCCGCTGTCTTCCGGGAGAGAAAAAGTTATACAAAGCGACATCTTGGCTTTTTCCCTGCGGTACGTCAATCCTTGGTGTGAAAAATAGATAGTGACTGCTGAAAAATGAAACTGCGCAAGTCGTTCGATTTTAGGATGCCCAGAATTGGTACATAACAAACAGTTATAAATGTCACCGTTACTTGGTTAACGGCTATGTGTAACTGTTACCAGTTACATTTAAGTTATTTCTTTTATGATTTGTTATTTTCGAAAAGTTTTCAATATAAAGGATATTTTTGGTAGGATGACTTTCTTGAAAATTTTCGTGCCATATTCATAGAAGATGCTGATTTTAAATATTAAATTTTCGTTTCGAGTTATTCTGTACAAAGATAGGCAGACTTATACACATAGATTTTTCCTAACAATGCTTTGTTGTTACGTATAGCAAGTAGGGAAGTAATTATTCGATGCAAAATTTCGATGGCAAAATTTCACCGAAAATATACTCAATCCAAAATGTGTCAAGTCAAGGATACGACACGATTCTCAATAAAATTTCCCCGCCGCAAACTGCCCTTTACATGGAAAATTTTGATTTTCTTGATAATAGCTCTAATTTGGTTAAAATACAATATGGTTGAGATATTTTTATGTAAAGTAAAATGTATGATTTGAATAGCTCATGAAACCTATTTACTCTGGATGACTTTTGCATAATTGGTAAACCGTAAGAGATACACCAAATCATACTATACAAAAATAATTGTAGATCTTGCTAAAATCCAAATAAATTTTCTTATAGGGTGAACCATTTCGGAGATATTCCTTGTTGTGTGTGTGAGTTTCGGAAAACTTAAAACTTTCGTGAAATGAAACATGTTTGTTCATTTGTTTATATGTTAAGCGTGCAAAGAGAACGGAATCTCAAAGCTTTAAAACATTTGACTATCGCACAAAGTCTACTGTATTCTAATATTCCCCTTGTACCTACAAGGAAATAAGCAATAAGATAATTTGTACAAATGTTTATCTCAACTAACACGAAGAAGATAGATGGAGCCCGATGGATGGTAGGGAACAGAAATTTAGGTCTTACACATGTCAGGCGTAGCATTTCCTCCCCTTATTCTTCTGACCAATCCCAGCCCATAGGCTCTGATAAATCTATGACATCACCTTAAATATAAACAAAAGAAATCGCTTAACCCCACAAGTTTTAAAAGCCCCAAATCGCTAACCTTCTTGGTTTCTCTGTATTTATCTTAAAACTAGCCAATTTGAATTCATTGACAGACGACAATATATTGGATAAAGGAATTTTGGACAGGATTTTGTTAATTATTCTTGTTCGGGAAGAACAGAGAGATATAGGACAAATATGAAAAATATGGATATATCAGTTCCTCTAGCATGTCTTAAGGGCCTATTGCTTACAAAGGAGCAAGGAGTCTTATTTCGTATCTTCCCTACAGGGGATAAAGACCACTTCTGATGTGTAGTTTTGCATAGGCGACAGCTATATTTTCACTTTTGTTGTTTAAAGATAGGTTGCATGCACCGATTTGCATATGAATAGCAGATATTGATTTGACCGAGGGCCTTAACTTTGGGATAAAAGAATTTCACTCTCTCACCGCAGTAATTATCACTTTGTAAATGTAAACCCCGCGCGACAGCCCACGAAGGGCCAAGGCCTACCGCCCAGTCGCTGCGTCCCCCACCTCTGCCCACTACATGCGTCATTGGTGAGGTGCAGTACTGGAGGGTGGGACGTGGTCAGCGCCCCGAGCCCTCCCGGCCAGTTATGCGGTCTTCTCGACCTGGGGCCGCTACTTCTCCATCAAGTAGCTCCTCAATTGGTCCCCCCGGGACCTAACGAGGCTGAGTGCACCCCGTGCAATTATCACTTTACCCTCATATAAAATCAAAGCTTTTGTAGGTTAATTTACAACGTTGCCTGAAGATCATATTTAGTCTTCTGGTGTCAGGTGAAATCTAGATAGTCTTTTCGAAAAGTTATAGCATATTAAGACAAGATACTCTTGCAATTAAAAATCTGATGTGTTGCACTCACATGACTATCTCTACTCTTGTACTAACCATTCTATCTTCTTCGTGTTAGTTAAGATAAACATTTGTACAAATTATCTTATTGCTTATTTCCTTGTAGGTACAAGGGGAATATTAGAATACAGTAGGCTTTGTGCGATAGTCAAATCTTTTAAAGCTTTGAGATTCCGTTCTCTTTCACGCTTAACATATAAAAAAATGAACAACAATGTTCCATTTCACTAAAGTTCTAAGTTTTCCGAAACCCGCACACATAACGAGGAATATCTCCGAAATGGTTCACCCTACAAGAAAATTTATTGCGACATAAATTGTGTATTTTAGCAAGATCTGCATTTTTTGTATAGTATGATTTGGTCTATCTCTAACGGTTTACCAGTTATGCAAAAGTTGTCCAGAGTAAATACGACTACAGGGGCTATAATGAGAAAATTCAAGATGTACATTTAATTTGTCATAAAAATATATCAAACGTACAACATTTTAATCAAAATCGTTAAAGTCATTTTCAAGAAAATCAAAATTTGCAAAACGTTTTCCATGTAAATAGTAGTTTAGGGTGTGGCTATTTTCTTCAAAATCTTCGTGTCGCATCCTTGAAAGACATTAAACTTAAATACCAACTTTGGTTTTTAACCGACTTTTCGTTTTTGAGTTATGCTGTCCATAGACTGACAGACACACACGGACCTTTTTCTAATTTTTTTTTTTTTTTTTTTTTTTTTTTTTTTTTTTTTTTTTTTTTAAATTCAGGGTCTCAAAACATATATTTCCGGTGAAATCTCGACATCTAATTTTTGGGTGGAATACAATACTTCCTCTACTATACGTAGTACAGAAAGTAAAAATGTCTCCAAGATCCGAAAAACCTTAAACCATTTTCTGCAAGCAGAAGTGGACATGCAGATAATGTTAATTATTCGAAAGATATCTGAAAAGTATTAATTTCAGTCAACGTCCCTTTCAATAAGGTAAATAATATAGAATTTCGAACGTTCTTTGGAAAATATTGCGAAGGAAAAATTCCTGAATGAATAAAGTTTATGACGAGGTAAGCTTAAAAATGTATTTAATAAAATTAGCTTGTGTCTAATAGTCAATTATAAAAACTGTTCAATTATTTAAAACTAATGTATTGTACAACAATATGTTAAAATGGAAACATAAAACCATGTATGGCCCATAGTTCCATTGAGATTTAGTTTCGTTTGTGATCAAGAAGCATGTATTTTTTATAAATTTTTAAAACTTGTTGCCCCCAAAAATGAGGCCTCAAAATACACTAAGGGTTATGTGGCCTTCACGACCAGAGGTCGCTACTTCATCAAATTGCCCCTCAGAAGATATCGGCGACTCGAACTTGTGGCTGTCTGTAGGTGAAACAACTGACTCGTGTGGGAGATTTATTGCCAACATCGTCATGGGAAAAATGACGAAATCTGGACCATTGTCTCCAGGGCTCTGGAAGAAAAGTTCTTGGATTGTTTGTGATGCAACAAGTATTTTGTGGCCTGGAAGGAAGAAAATAAGGAAGATATATTTATAGTTACAGATTTACCTAGTAAGGCTGCAAAGCTTTGTTGGTATCTTATCCTAGGTTAGTTCATTTGTTTAGCACATGTTCTTCACCAGTTGGCAGAGGAAATTCGAGGGAATTTTCCAGAAGTAAAGGCATTAATGCTTCCTCTACTTACTATTAGAGAAAGTAAAAATAAGCAAAAATTAGGAGGAACACAGATGAAGTTTTTAACACCATTATTAGGCTGAACAATGAAATGTGGGTATAAGAAACAAACTGGTAAATAATATCACAGAAGATACACAAAAACTCCCACGTTTAGCCTACAACTATCGACCTCTTGACAGAAGACACTCTGGAAGACCAAGACAGAATTGGCACGAACAGGAACATTTACAGAGTTCTTGAGAAACAAGCCTTAACGACCTTAACCTATATTTGTTATTATGATGAAAAATATACAAAATTCAAGTTTCATTCACAGGGTCACTTATGGCACCATGAAGAGTGAAATTATTTACTAATATCTTTACCCCCAGGGAGAATGCTCTGCATTTCAGCAGATCTATATTAGTGATCAGTAGAAGATGTAAAAAAGGTGCTCGACTGACACACAAAAATGAAGCAGCAAGTGAGGTTAGGACTTGCAGTACTCTTCAGAGTAAATTAGCATTTATTAAGATTTATTTTGCAAACTCCTACGTATGGAAGGAAAAGGGATGACTATCTTCTGCCCTTCTGTTGAGACATAGCAGGAGAAACAGAAAACTTTCGTCATTAAAACAAAGCAAGGAACCCAGATTTCCTGCTTCTTCAGGATATTAATAAGGAGATACAAGGAGAATTTGCAAAACGAATGAATGCTTATATTTTCAGAACTCTCCTGTGACTTTGTGTGAAGTGGAGAGATATTTCTCTTCATGTGAAAACATTTTGAGTGACAGAATAAAATCGTTTCTTCCAGAAAACTGAAGAAATATTTGTTTATTGCAATAAAAACAAATAATGCTAAAATAGATTGAGAGAGAGACAATAATGCATAACTTTTTAATGAATACTTTAGGAATAAGTTGACAATTTTATTACTTCATCAAGAAAATGTGAGAAAGGTGAAATAATGTACTTTATTTTTATACTCATATCAATTGAGAGAGAGAAACAAAGACGCTAGAGACAGATAGAGAGAGAAACAAAGACGCTAGAGACAGATAGAGAGAGAGACAAAGAGAGAGAGGATAATAGAGAAAGAATGAGAGAGAAGGATAGTGAGGGGAGAGGAACAGGAGTGAAGGAAAGAGAGGAGAGAGAACAATTAAAAAAGTTATTTTGTTGTTTAATGATGCTGCCAATTGCCAGGATCACATGAGCGCCGCCGGTGTGTCGGAATTTTCTCCCATAGAAGTTCTTTTACATTCCAGTAAATCTTTGACATGGAGCTGTCGGAGGAGAAAAAGAAAACAAAGGGAGAAAGAGAGAGCAGGTGAGGGGAAGAGAGAAAGGGAAGGAGAGAGGGAAGTAGGGAAAGAGGCAAGGAGCAGAGAGGAAAAAAGGAGAGACGGAAAGATGTATAGCGAGAGGAGGAGAGACTGAAAGGGAGAGAATGAACCAGAGAGTTGATGAAAGAGAGAAAATGAAAGAGTGAGAGAATGAAACAGAGACAAGGAGAATGAAAAATAAATGTGTAATAAATATTTTGTTAATGACTGAGTTTAAGAATAAGCTTACAATTTGATTCCTTCGTCAAAATTAACAAACGTAAGAAAGCTGATATATTTTATTTTTAAAGCTTTTAGAGCATGTTAACTTGGGTTTAGTGCTTAGACAGATGCATATTGCGTACTTTATACAGGAAGACGGGCACCACAAGGTATTGTCGTGGTTTCAAGGTACATTGTTACAGAAGCTCTATTGGTAACTGTGAGGGGGAAGTTGTTGCTGTAAAAGCCACAGTAGTCAAACTGGAGAAAATTATCTCTGCAGTGCTGGTTGACTACTGTCCAGGAACTTTCGCGCTGTTCCCAATCAGACGCCATTCATTCATTGTACGAGAATGCTGAAACACTTGGCGAATTGACGATGAGTCAAGCCCCGTTTTCAGGAATTCAGTGTTCTCAACACAACATCTTATCCACCCTCTCCTTTGTGCTAAACAGGGATGTCCAACTTCCTCTCTTTGAGAACCTTGCCCACTCCACTGCTTCAGTAGGACGGACAAACAATCAGAACGAAAAATCGGTTAAAAGCCAAAGTTGGTATTTAAGTTTAATATCATTTAAGGATGTATCACAAAGACTGAAGACGTTCCCCCACCCTAAACTACCCTTTACATGGAACATTATTCGAAAATTTTGATTCTCTCGAAAATGGCTCTAACGATTTTGATTAAAATGCCATATGTTTCTGATATTTTTATGGAACACGAAATGTATATTTTGAATTCCCTGACTATAGCCAATACCTTTGTGCTCTGGATTTTCAAAAATTATGGAAGGCATATTTCTAGAACAGCTGCAAAAATTCTGTAACAAATTAAATATTGTATCTGAGTATTAGTTCGGCTTTCAAAAAACGAAATCGACCATACATGCAATTAGCAAGGGAAACGACATAATTATTAAGGCATTAGACAGAAAAGAATATGTGCTTGCAATCTTTCGAAGGCATTCGACTGTGTAGACATTGAAAAGTTGATATAAATATTAGAAAATTATGGTGTTAGAGGTGTACCACTAGAGTATATAAAATCTTCTTGACAAATAGAGAGCAATGTGTAGAGATAGTACACAACCTAAACGAAAATCTTACAAAAGTTCGATCTCCATCTAAACGCATAACACACGGTATACCACAGGGTTCAAAGTTGGGACCATACCTATTCATCCTGTATATAAATAGTATATTTATAAAAATACACAAAGCAGGAAGTCTAGCTATAAGATATGCTGACGAAACTAGCATAGTTGTAACTGCCAACACTACAGTTGATGTGCAGATCAAAGCAAATAAAATATTAAAAATCATAGATACACATTTTGCAGAATTGGGGATGGCACAAAACACAATGGATGCAAATTAGTATAAGCAACAAAACACGATCAAATATTACTTTGACAATACAAGATAAACAAATCAAACTAACTTTTTGGGATTAACTATTTATAATAATTTAAAATGGAATAAACATATAGAAAGGATTTAAAAGAAAATAATAGTGAGGATTGGCAAATATGAAACAATTTACTGAAAATATTTGGACTACAGAAAAGAGCGATAAAGGTAATAAAAAACACAAACTAAAATCTCATGTAGAGACGCTTTTAAAGAATTAAATTTACTAACACTACCTTGCTTGTACATTTATGAATGTCTCATAAAGACGATAAAAACATGAATGTATACAATCATGACACTAGAACTAGGCAAAACTATTTTAGAAGTAGATTAAGAGGCTCCCTTGGAAAGAAATGTATTTAAAGTAATGCAAAGGATTTATATAATCACTTACCTGGTAAAATTAAGGAAATAAAGAATGAGGAGAAAATGAGAATGGAAATAAAGTCCTGTCTCATCAAAAATCTATTGTATTGTGCAGAACATTAGTTATAAGACAGTTTACCTCTCCGGTACGACGACGCTATCTGACAGGCTGAGAACAGCCCGAGGTGTGTCATGCGTGTACCTGCCCTTTTAGGGCTTAACCACTTTATGACGGGATGTGGGGTTTTGCAGGGTGGCGGGTGAAAATTGAGGTAGTGGGTTGTAAGAAGGTAGCACGATTTTGCTTCTCAGCGGTTGGTTATTCAGTGTGCAACTTCCGTTGGGCACTGCTGGTGTAAAGGTCCAAATATGGAGGTTCATTTAATTTTGAATTTTGAATCCAAGCTTGTCTTGAAGGACTGTAGTGGTGTTCAGCTTTCGCTGTTGAAAGGATGTCTCCTTCTTTACCGGGGATGCCCGCAAACCATGCGGGGAACCCGGTGTCCCACACGCGTGCGTTCAGTGGGTTTATAGTCCCCAAGACACCTAACCAGGGCACTCCTATGTTGAGGAATTTGGTCGTATAGTTTAGTTGCCCGGCGCCTAATTTCGTCCTCCACGTACGGAAGAGACGAGGCTTCGTGCAGTAGTCTCGAAGGGAATCTGCGGTATACAGAATAGATTATCCGAAGCCCTCTATTCTGTATACGCTGCAGACGCAGGAGATGGGAATCTGCGGCCATGCCCCAGATTTCGCAGGCGTATAGGAGGAGTGGGATTATGAGTGCCCGAAAAAGGCGTAGCTTTAGGGGAATTGGCATCCCCGACCGCAGCATGGGGTACAGTGAGGCAGTTGCCCCGCCGGCCCACGCTGACAGGTCGTTGATGTGTTCGCGAAAAGTAAGGCCCTTATCGAGCTTCACTCCCAGGTAGGAGATGGAGTTTACCCATTCAATCCTTCTTCGCAGATAGGTGAATGTGGGGAGATTGGCGGGGAATCGGCGCTTAGTAAAAAGTATGGCGCGGCTTTTCTCCGGGTTAATGGACAATCGCCAACACCTGCACCATTCTTGGATGAGGCGGAGGTGTCGCTGTATTGGGAGGAAGGTTCTGTTAGGGTGTCTGTTTGTTGTGTAGAGCAACACGTCGTCAGCGTACTGGGCTATGTTGACGTTCGGCTCTGTAGATAGGTCGGCCATGTAGACGCTGAAGAGCGTGGGGGATAGAACAGAACCTTCGGGGACTCCGCCTCGGATTGGCCTGCGTGTGGATTTATTCCCCGCCACTGAGACCACAAAGGATATGTGTTTAAGGTAAGAGTGTAGCAGGTGTATGAGACGTGTGGGTAGCTCCAGTTGGATGAGTTTCCGGAGGAGACCGGCAT
The DNA here is from genome assembly GCA_030765045.1 of Tenodera sinensis. NCBI lineage: Eukaryota > Metazoa > Arthropoda > Insecta > Mantodea > Mantidae > Tenodera > Tenodera sinensis. The sequence continues at coordinate 125,466,995 of CM060970.1, forward strand.
GCCAGGTCGTAGAGAAGGCCTTTTCAACGTCCAGAGAGACCGCGGCGGTGTAGGCCTTGTCCTGGTATCCCAGGGCGGCAGCCTCCACCACGCGCAGTAGCTGCTGGGATGTTGAGTGGCCAGGCCGGAACCCAAACTGATGGGGTGGGACGGCTTGAATGTCCCCTAAGATAGGGGACAAGCGGGCGAGTATTAGTCTCTCGAATACCTTCGAGAGTACGGGTAGGAGGCTAATGGATCGGTAGTTGGCAGGATGGACCGGGTCTTTCCCTGGCATCAATATGCAGATCACCCGAGCCTCTCTCCACTCACGTGGGAAGTGGCTGAGGGCGAGGCACATATTGAAAACCTTTGTCAGGTAGAGCACGGCCTTGAAAGGAAGGTGGCGGAGCATGACAGGTGTTATCCCGTCAGGCCCCGCGGCCTTCTTGTGGTCGAGACGTTTGAGTACGCCCTGGACTTCACTGGGTTTGACGATAGGAAGCCGATCCGCGTCGTCAAGAGGACGTCAGAGATATCGACGTACCTCCCCACGAACACGGTCGGAGAAGTCTAGGTCCTGCGGGTTATCTCTCGGCCGCGTGATCCTCTCTAGGTATTCAGCAAACGCATTTGCTTTGGCTTGGGGTTCGTAGGCCAGGCCTTGGGTGCCATGGATTGGGGAGGTGTGTGACCCACCTCGGTTTCTCAGTCGTTTGGCAATCCGCCATACGTTGCCGTCACCCAGGTTCAAATGAGACATCGTGTCCTCCCACGCGCGCACTCTGTGCTCGCGCAGTCGGAGACGCACCTCGTGGCGTAAACGCCTTAGAAGCGCTAGGTTGTGCGGTATGCGGTGCCTCTGACAGAGTCTGCGGGCCGCCCAAGAGCGGCGGATGAGCACAAGTAGCTCTAGGGGCAGGACGTCGGGGTGAAGAGGATCTGGGGTGTGGACGGTGAGGTTGCGGACCGTTCGCTTCACCACAGAGGTGAAGGAAGAGACCGCCGGCTCAAGGGTTGGGATGTCGGTGATGTTGGGGTTGGGTGGGATGGAGCCGTTCAGGCAACTCTTGACACAGTCCCAGTCGACGTTCCGGTTTTGAACCGGGACCTCTTGGCTGGCGACCCGGGTGTTGGTGGTAGCCAACACTGGGTTATGGTCGGAATGAAGTGCGTATATGGATGTGAGTGACACGTGATATGGGAAATGTTTGATGACCGCGAAGTCCATGACGGATGGCCGTCCTGGACTTCGCGGGTAATGGGTGGGTTGCCAGGGGCCCTCAACTCTAAGCTGAGGGTCCGCGTCGACCATGCGGACTATGTCATTGCCTCTTCTGTCCGCACGGGGGCCTCAATGCCAACGCGGATGCTTGGCGTTTAGGTCCCCGGCCAGAATGACATTAGGATGTAGGGCGAGGATGGAGAGGTAGTCGTTAACGACAAACTGCCTCTGAGGTGGGTGGTATGCAGACACCATCAGGACTCCAATACCGCCGAGGTGGATGTAAGTAGCCGTGGCCTCAAGGGTTTGAAGTGGAGGGAGCTGGACGGGTTTGTGGACCACACTTCTCTTCACGAAGCTCGCTGTGCCGCCCCCACGGCGGCCGACGCGGTCCGATCGGAGACAGTGGTAGCCCTGGAGTCGGGATGTGAGGTTCTGGTGGAGATGCGTTTCTGATACCAGGATGAGATCAAGTGCATGCTCGCCAGCAAAGTGGTGGAGCTCGTTCTCCTGTCCGGCCAAACCACACGCGTTCCAGAACGCGAACCTGAACGAGGTATTTACCCTAGTTCGATCCGCCATTCCGGGTCGCGCCGATTATGGCGGTAAGGAGTGCAAGCCCCTCCATGGCTACAGCCATTTTGCTGGCTTGGTCGATGGCGGAGAGGAATCTTACCATCAGTTCGCAGAGCTTCTGGCCGTGGTTTTGCAGCAGCTGCTGCTGCAACCACGCCATCACGTCTGAAAACTGTGGTGTAGGAGGGGTGGGGGTTTGTTGTGGAGATGGATTGACGGATGGGTTGGTCGGCGCCGGTGTCTCTTCGGCCACGACCTCCCTCGGCTGACGGGCGGGCGTAAGATTCCCACGCTCGCTCTGAGCTTCGGAGGCGGTAGGTGGCCTCCGAGGGTGACGGCGCCTACCCTCCCTTTTTGGACGGGGGGCCGTAGGGGGTACTGGAGCTTGTGTTTGTGCTCGGGTGTGTTGTGTTTGTGCACGCGACTTGGGAATATTACCCCGGCCTGTGCTGGTCATTGCAGCGTACGCTGAGCCCGCTGCTCGTCCTGCCGGGGCAGGGCCGGACTGGGGATGGCTGTTCGCCACTGGAGGTTGGACCACCCTAGCGGCTATGATGGCCTTCCGTGTTGGGCAGCCACCATAGCATGCTACATGTGCGCCGGTGCAGTTGGCGCATTTGGGGTCGTCCTCCCTAGTTTTCGGGCAGACCTCCTTGAGGTGTTCATCACCGCGTGTATACCTAACTAAAATTGTAATTTGGTATTGTATACCTCATGAAACAACTCTTAAAATTGTAAAACTTATAATTAAAATTGTAAATGTATTCACTTGTCTTATGTATAAAATTCTTCAAATTGTAAAATTTATATATTTTTTTATCTAACGAACCTTGTAAATTGTATTACATTGGTGAATAAACTGATACTGATACATCTAGTGCTACTGCTGCGGCATCTAGCGCCGAATCCGCGACTTTGTGTTTACTGGCACCAGCAGCAGATGGTGCTGGCAGTCAATTATGGAAAAACGCCGGCAGACGAGCGCTGCACGAATGTCTGACGTTAATTGTGTGGATTAGTGAAGGATTGAAGAAGCACTTGTCCACAAGCCCAAGAGGAACGCTTCTAGGTTCGTACTAAGACAATGTCATCTCTAGCAAATATCTAACTCATAGCGTGCATTCTTCCTCTGTAGCTGAACACTTTAGTTCCTTTCTAACTCACGCATCTTAAACAATGAAGGTGTATTTTTAAAGCGAACCGTAACGTTTACCTTTTATCCAAATAACACAAGTGTTGTCAAACCTGGGCAACTCTCAAGGTTTCAGCACCTTCAAAATGAATACACTCTACTGAATAAATGTATCAGATCTTGTAATACTGTTAATTGTTGTGTAACAGAGACCCAGACCTTGAGCTTTATTATTCACAACAAAATATTATTTGTTTTACTCACGCAACTTTTTCTACTCACTCATCGTTATTATTTACTTTATTTATATATAGTTTCAATATTTACACTTCTTCCTGTGCCTAAAGAATCTATCCATTTTCTTCTTCCAGGTGGACTCCATTCCAAAATCTTTTTCGATAATCTATCTTCCTTCATTCTTCAATGTCCGTAGCAACTCAACTTTTATTAATATTGAGTTCTTATTATTCATTTGTTCTTTTATAACATTATTTCGTACTTTTTCCAATGTTCAGCACCTCATTGACCTTCTTGACAAATAAATTTACGACATAAGTTTTGGTTCTAAATGTTTGTTAAATTTCCATGTATCAGCTACAAATATGACAGGTTTTCGCTGTTATATTATATATTTCCAATTTATTCTTCCTATTTCCTACTTCTTACACAGAATATTATTCAGTATTGGTTATAATTTTGCGTTTATTTATTCTGTCCTTAAAAAGGCGACAGTTATGTGATAACCTTAAAATTACTTGCTTTTTCTATGCTCACAAAGAAAATACTTTAATCACGATATTCCATTCCAGAAAAAAAGTATAAGTAATTTAAATTTAAGCACTTAACAAGGAATATGTCGAAAATAGTTAACTCTACACCAAAAAGTTACTTTATATGAATTGTGTGCTTAAACGACTCCTATTCACATCAAGTATTGTGTACTAAACCCATTTAAAACTTTCAAAAAACGTTACACCCTTTTTCGGGACTGTGAAAAATAACGAAAATATTTCCCTATATATAAATAGTTTGTGGTCAGAAGGAGTTTGTTGAAAATCTTCGGGTTCCATACTCTGAGTATGCTGAACTTAGATATTTACCAACTGTCGTATTCAACCTAGTATTTGTTTTTGATTTATTCTGTTAACTGATATACAAAGTGGTTCACCTGCTCCTTATTACTTCTGGAAATAGGCAACATTTCATACTTTGAGAGCAACAAGGTCGAAATTAGCGTGCTTGTCGATCATTTGGTAGCATTGCAAATCTAGCCTGCTCTTCAAGGGAAAATAGACCTTAGCAGCACATGCTTTCTGCTTCCTCTCCTACGTATAGCAAAGTAGAGGAAGTATTGTATTCCACCCAAAAATTCCATGTCGAGATTTCACCGGAAATGTATGTTTTGAGACCCCTGAATCCAATAACAGCATTTTTAGAAAAAGGTCCGTGTCTGTGTCTGTCAGTCTGTGGACAGTATAACCCACAAACAAAAAGTAGGTTTAAAACCAAAGTTGGTATTTAAGTTTAATGTCTTTTAAGGATGCGATATGAAGATTTGGAAAAAAAAATTGCTCTACCCTAAACTACCTTTACATGGAAAATGTTTAAAAAATTGTGGTTTTCTTGAAAATGGCTCTAACGATTTTGATTAAAATGCCATATGTTTTAGATATTTTTATGACAAATGAAATGTATATCTTGAATTTTCTGGCTATAGCCCATGAAGTTCTATTTACTCTGGATGACTTTTGCATAACTGGTAAACCGTAAGAGATAGACCAAATCTTCTATACAAAAAATGTAGATCTCGCGAAAATACACGAATTATGTCTAAACAAAATTTTTTGTAGAGTGAACCATTTCAGAGATATGCTTTGTTATTTGTGTGAGTTCTGGAGAACTTATATTTCGGTCAAGTGGAACATCGTTGTTCATTTTTATAAGTACGTTAATCGTACAAAGAGAACGGGATTTGAAAGTTGTAAAAGATTTGACTATCGCTCGAAGTCTACTACATTCCCATATTCCCCTTGTACCTACAAGGAAATTAGCAGTAAGATAATTTCTGTAAATATTTGTCTCAACACGAAGAAGATATAGGAATAAGAGTTGGTAAGAATGATTAAAGAGTAGAGAAACTCATGTGAGTGCAATGCATCAGATTTTATAGATTATCCATTACATTTTCCTTAATTACGAGTAAAAATATCTGCACTTATACACCTAACAACCTGTATAAACTAAATATACTGTAAAAATGAAATTAAAAAATTAGTATGTGCTGCATTCATATGACTTTCTCTACTCACTCTCCCACGAATTATTCTTACAGAGGCCTATTATTCTAGTTACTTCTTGTAGTCCAGATACAATTTGAAATGATGATGATGATGATGATGATGATGATGATGATGATGATGATGATGATGATGATGTATGAGAGCAACCGTGGACAGAATCCTCTGTGAAGTTAGAGAATGGCCGCGCCGTAGCCGAGTGGTTAAACCACTCGGTTCTCACCAAATCGGCCTGCGTTCGATCCTAGACAACCGCATGTGGGACTTGTGGTGGACGAAGCGGCGCTGGGGCAGGTTTCCCCCGCCATCTCATTCCACCAGTGCTCCATCTTCATTCCATGCACCACCAGTGTCACCGCCTGCGGTGCCGTATGTAGTAAAAGCGGGCGTTAAACACTACAAAAATTCACTAAGATTTGAACCGTAAATAAAGATAAATGGTACTGGTTCATAAAAATCTATAGACATATTATTTCACTAAGGATATGCACGGTTTGGAAACAAATTTTGGGAGTCGTAAAGCCCTATATTATCAATGTCAAAATGGCATATAAATGCACGGTTTTCTCAGGATCTATTGGGTATAGAAATCGACATTTTTAGTGTGTCTATTAGACGTTCCTATATATAATGTTCCTCGTTCATAATTAAATCTAAGACAGCACATTTTTTTTTTTTTTTTTTTTTTTTTTTTTTTTTTTTTTTTTTAACTGTAGCTCTAACTTCTTCATTAGAAAATTCAACTTTTTATTTTTAAAATATAATCCGTTCGAGAAAAGTAAGTGCCTTAGCATCCATAACATCACTGCAAGCTGCAGATTATGTGATAAAAATTCTATAGAGCTATTACCAATGTTTATGGGAAAACGGCACTTTTATATTGAAAAATGCAGTTTTGGGAAAATTGACGTTCAAATAATAAAATGTTCATATAAACTCACATCGCCCATCGCATTATTGTCGGCACTACCGCAAAAGAGAGAAAGGGATAGAGACTTCTGGAATTGTCTGCTTTGTATTTCACCGCAATAATAGCTGAACTTTCCTGAAGATTCCAGAATAGGCCTGGGAGATATAAATAGCGGTAAAGTGTGAGAATTCGGAGCCGTGCTGTTGGTGAATCGGTAAAGACTTTCTTGCTGTTGCAACGAGTGTAAAAAGTTACTGTTTACGGAAATAAAAGTGTTTCTTTATCCCGACTACATCTGTCTTCTTTACTTTACACTCACCTAAGTCACAATATATTAAAATTAATTAATATATTAATACTTATTTGTTTCATCTTCATTAATGTTAATATAGTTTTTTCTCTGCAGTTTCCTTTTAGAAGCACTGGATGTAGTTTCAACATTCTCCGTAGGATTGTTCAACACATTTTCACCTTGATGTGTAGTTGCATATTGTTCTACCACAGAATATGCTCTATAATGGGTAGGCTTTGTCATTGTGAAAACAACTCAAAAAGTATGAGCACAATGTAAAAATATTTTCTAATATCTGAGCAATTTTATTACCACTAGTTTATATAGCTAGACAATCTAACCACACAAATCTGATGCCATTTTGAATTCCAGACTAGCCAACATATACAGCAGAATTTCACATACAACATAAGCCAAACCATAGCCTTCTAGACAAATTAGTTCCACAGTTATGCTTTGTTCTATAAAACTTGAAAGCACTAAACAAAACCTGATGTGTTGCACTCACATGACTTTCTCTACTCTTGTACTAACCATTCTTACAAACTCTTATTCCTATATCTTCTTCGTGTTAGTTGAAATAAACATTTGCAGAAAGCATCTTATTGCTTATTTCCTTGTAGGTGCAAGAGGAATATGGGAATACAGTAGGCTTTGTGCGATAGTCAAATAGTTTAAAGCTTTAAAATTCCGTTCTCTTTGCACGCGAACGATATACCATTTCAGGAAAGTTTTTAAGTTTTTCAAATCTGACACAAATAACAAGGAATATCTCCGAAATGGTTCACCCTACAAGAAAATTTATTCAGACATAAATTGTGTATTTTAGCAAGATCTACATTTTTTGTATAGTAAGATTTTGTCTATCTCTTACAGTTTACGAACTATTCAAAAGTCATACAGAGTAAATACGACTACATAGGCTATAGCCAGAAAATAACACACATTTCATTTTCCATAAAAATATCTCAAAAATATGACATTTTAATCAAAATCGTTAGAGACATTTTGAAGAAAATCAAAATTTTCGAAAAATTTTCCATGTAAAGTGTAGTTGAGGGTAAGGCTATTTTCTTCAAAATCTTCATGTCGCATCCTTGAAAGACATTATACTTAAATACAAACTTTGGTTTTCAACCGACTTTTCGTTTTTGAGTTACACACAGACACACACACGGACCTTTTTTCCAAAAATGCTTTCTAATTACCAGTAGAGAGTGTAAAAATAATAAAATAATAAATGATAAAAAGTATTATAGTTATATTTATATGAATTAATTCAAAACAGTAAATGTTGGTGTACTGTAATAAAACATATAAACTTAATCAGAATACATTGCGTTTTCATAATATGCAAAAAAGTACACAAATCTAAATTTGTCATTTAAGATGTTTTATGGCTCATCTTAAGGAACAATGTAGGAACAAGTTTATAAAACTATTTTAGGATCATAAAACACATAGAATATAAAAGTTAGGTGAAAGAGTATATACCAGGCCACAAGTGTAAACTATAGACAGCAGTATATTTTATTGATGTCTAGGTGACCCGAGGAAATTCGTAACACCTAAAATTTATTTCGATTGTCTTATCTTATCAATCCCAATCAATTTTGCAACTGCAATTCATTGAGATCGATATTAGAGACGTCGTATACGGTTTCAGAGTTATTTTATTATGAAATGAAACTCCCAAAATGTAATTAAATTCGATTTAACCAATATTCTCGAAATTACTACCGTTTTTAAGGTAGGTCCACCACAAATGCCATATATTTAAAGTAATCCGAAGTGGCAATTCCTATACAAACTGCCAATTTCGATTTTTCGGTTGTTTCTTTGTTTCAAAACAAAAAAGAAATTATTCAAATCGGTGGAGCCATTTTCGAGACTAAGGCATTTTGGAGACATTTAAAACTATTATTTAACCCTCCACAGGTCGCTAAGGGCCTAGGAGACCCCCACGTGTATTTAAATGTGTGTGACGAATTTCTGACTTCAACATTTTATGACTCCAGACAATAGTTACTGATTAAAACCGCCAGGGGAGCCAATGCACGTTCAGTAATTTACATGCCGTTTCCGTGGTGTAGTGATTGTTTGGCATCTGTTGCGTGAATGAATGAACGAGGTCCACTACCACAATAAAATAGCAGTATTTTACTATCCCTAGTAGCAGACGAATCGTATTTCACCAAAAAGTTCTATGTAAGAAATATATGACTGGGCATATACGAAAAAGGTTCGTATGTTTAAATAACTCAAAAATCTGATATGTTGCACTCACATGACTTTCTCTACCAACCATTCGTACAAACCCTGGAAATACATGTTTTGGTACCCCTTAAATCTAAAAAAACCATTTCTACTTTCTCTATTACGTATATTGTATTGAACCCAAAATTGCTATGTCCAGATTTCGAAAATATAACTTTTAAGGCTCCCTGAATTCAAAAAAGCACTCTCTCTCTCTCTCTCTCTCTCTCTCTCTCTCTCTCTCTCTCTCTCTCTGTGTGTGTGTGTGTATGTGTGTCTATTACGGTTTACCAACTATACAAAAGTCATCCAGAGTAAATAAGAATACATAGGCTATAGCCAGGAAATCAAAATATACATTTCATCTTTAAAATATGGCATTTTAATCAAAATCGTTAGAGCCTGTTTTGATAACATAACATTTTCTACAAATTTTGCAGCAATTTTCTTCAAAAGCTTCGCGTCGCATCCTTGAAATATATTAAACTAAAATACCAACTTCGGATTTTAACCGACTTTTCGTTTCTGAGTTATGCTTTCCACAGCGTACACGTGGATCTTTTGCTGAAAATGCTTTTTGTATTCAGGGGGCCTCAAAACATGTATTTCCAGTGAAAGTTCGACTTAGAGTTTTTAATCGAATAATTACTATACGTAGTAGAAAAACTCGAGTCAAACGGCAAACTTTTCGATAATATTTTCTGAAAAATTGCTCGACTCCATCCTGAATTACCTTTTCATAACAGATAAAACGTAATAATCTGTTCACTCTATGCCACACCTCTGAACTAAGGAACACACACACCCATTTACTCTGGCAGTCGTGCTTCTAGGCATACACAAACACACAACTACAATCACCCATGCCCGAGGCGGGACTCAAACCCGCAACACTGCGCGGCGGAGCGCCAAAGACACGCTCTAACGACCACGGCTATAGGGGTCGGTCCAATGAATGTTGACAACTATTTGACCGCTGGCGGGGTTCAGCCTTGATATGAATGAACTAGTTTAACCCAAAACACTGAGGTCATCGTTCATTTAGCTGATATATAAATGGGATTATCGTTCTCAGTGACCTTTTGAACCTACTTCAGATTGTTCCAATAACAGGAACTAGTTTTATTATTGTTATTTTTGTTGCTTAGTTATTTGCTCTGATTTCTCTTCCTGGCTGCTTATTTCACTTTCTCTACTATGTACAGCAGGTAGAAGCTTGTATTCCAACCAAAAATTCGATAAACATATTCCACCGGAAATTTATGTTTTAAGACTTTCTGAGTACAAAAAAAAAAATGCATTTTAAGAAGAAGGGTTCTGATTGTCTGACTATTGCTTTAAGCGATAGTCAAATCTTTTAAAGCTTTGAGATTCCGATCTCCTTGCAAGGCTAACACATAAAAAAAATCTGATGTGTTGCACTCACATGACTTTCTCTACTCTTGTACTAACCATTCTTACAAACTCTTATTCCTATATCTTCTTCGTGTTAGTTGAGATAAACATTTGTACAAATTATCTTATTGCTTATTTCCTTGTAGGTACAAGGGGAATATTGGAATACAGTAGGCTTTGTGCGATAGTCAAATGTTTTAAAGCTTTGAGAATCCGTTCTCTTTGTACACTTAACATATAAAAAAATGAACAACGTTGACCCATTTCACGAAAGTTCCAAGTTTTCCGAAACTCACACACATAAGGAATATTTCCGAAATGGTTCACCCTAAAAGAAAATTTATTGAGACATAAATTGTGTATTTTAGCAAGATCTACATTTTTTGTATAGTATGATTTGGTCTATCTCTAACGGTTTACCAGTTATGCAAAAGTCGTCCAGAGTAAATACGACTACAGGGGCTATAGCCAGAAAATTGAAGATATACATTTAATTTGTCATAAAAATATCTCAAACATATGACATTTTATTCAAAATCGTTAGAGCCATTTTCAAGAAAATCAAAATTTTCGAAAAATTTTCCATGTAAAGGGTAGTTTAGGGTGGGGCTATTTTCTTCAAAATCTTCGTGTCACATCCTTGAACGACATTAAACTTAAATACCAAGTTTGGCTTTCAACCGACTTTTCGTTTTTGAGCTATGCTGTCCACAGTCTGACAGACTGACAGAGTGACAGACTGACAGACGCACATACACACAGACACAGAATAGAAAAATAAAAACAACAGAAAAATAGTTAGTGAAAGTCATGTGAATGTAACGCATGAGATATGTTTGTATTCATCGAGTCTCGAAACGTGTATTTCCGTTGAAATCTCGATATCGAGTTTTTGGGTGGATTGTAATATCTATAGGTAAATACTAGAGGAAACAATAAACGACATAGAGTGGAGAAAGCAATGTGAAAGTAACACATGAGACATTAGATACGTACGAAAGAAAACAACAAAGAATGGGAACTGTGCCAAGTCTGTTGGCTGGGATAATTAACTCAATCTTGTGGCTTAACGGGGGAAGGAATGCTAACAGGCTCGAAGCCAGAGTAGAAAATCTGAGTCAAAGAAGTTCTTGCTCAAACACTCTCAATTTGAAAAGACATTAGTCAGTAGAACAACCAGCAGTATATACCAGGTAATTGATGTGCTGATTCCAGATCTGAAGTCAGATTTTTGAGTTATGAGAATGTAACTATTAAGTCTAATATAACATTTAATGACATACAGCAACCTAGATTTTGATAACCCCTAACCATTTTATGAACTAGCTCTGCGTAATTATTAACTCAATAATTTCCTAAAAATCTAGTTGCATGAATGAGCCTAATTCTTTGACGAGGGCATTTATATCATTGCAATAACAGACTTCAGCCTTTTGTTTAGAAAATGACAAATGCCTGATCAAGTCATTAAGATCGTTTTGACTTAGTAAATGAAATTTAGAAGAATTTAATTCGCCTTCCTAAGTATAAGCATCAGTAGCACTTTCTTCCCTTCCTCATATACTTAATCATATTAACTTCTGAAATGAAATGGACACTATCGTCAATAAAAGTAAACATTAACTTTCACGGCTGAAGCTCATACATATAGGTTATGTGAAGCAAATGTAAACATATATATTGAATCAAAACATTAACAGAAAACCTTATAATGTATTTACTTACTTCACAATATTACATGAACTTGAATCAACTACATGTTATTTTACTTCAGCTTTCTGTATTCCTTCACAAATAAAACCACTTTAATGGAAATCAGCAATTTTTAGCGGGATAATGAATTACACCTGGTGAGAAGCAGTTGAAATGTTAAAACAACTGACTATAGTTAAATCAAGGAGGCCAAACCAACAAGATATAATTATCTGAATATGCAATGAGATTATCACAACTTCCTTTAGAGTAAAAATGTAAATCGTAATTATTTAAAAGTTGTGACGTGGTAGAGCAAAACTGACTTCAGATCTGTAATCAGCACATTCAAATTAGGGTTCCTTCACTTGTTTGGTTTCGGTAGCAGAATCACTGTAAACTAGTGTTATTTTCTTTTTTAGTGCCTGAAGACGTCCCAAATTACATATATCCATAGTGGATCATTACAGGCTAGAAAATGGTGGATTTTGTTTGTTCTTTTCTACCCTTTTCGGTACTTTTTGGTTTAAATTACCTATTTTTAGCCCTTTTATTTCCTTTAACAGCTCTTTTTTTTTTAACTCTACACCCTTTTTACTTTCTCTACAGCTTTTAGTAAGATGGGGAAGTATTTATCCGACCCAAAATTTTGATGTCGAGATTTCACCGGAAAAATCTGTTTTGAGGCCCCTGAGTCTAAAACAGCAACTTTACACAAAGGACATGTGTATGTCTGTGGACAACATAACTCAAAAACGAAAATCTGGTTATCATTTTCTTAACCTATTTCTTTATTACCTACGTCTAAATTGTAAGTAATTTACCCTTATTAGTTATTTTCCTTAATTCATTTGTTCCTGTACATTTCTTCAAAGCACTATGGCATGTGCGAAGTCCAGTAGTTTATTTTTATATTTTTAACACTTTACATTTTCTAAACCTGAGTCACAATTCAGAATTTGTGACCTTCACAAACACGTTTACAACTCACTCTGACAACTAACTGCTCGGTCCGTGGTTAAAATGGAATGTAGGAAATAGATTCCTTCTTATAAAAGAGTTTTTCTAAGTTTCTGTTGTGAACAGCTCCCTGAACTTCGAAAGATTCTAGAAAATGCATGTAACGGCATTTGTTCTGAGCCGCCCATTGTCGCGATGGCTTCCCTTTCCTATTTATTGTAAATGTGTGTAAGGTGAGGTGTGTATACCAATTAAAGGTTTAGGACACCGAGTAAAAGTAATTGAATTCAGCATTATAATTTAGCATGAATTATTATTTACTCCATGTAAGTACCAGGCATCCAAAAACACTTTTCAGAATGTAATATTAGTTTTTAAAAACTCTGATGTGTTGCACTCACATGACTTTCTCTACTCTTGCACTAACCATTCTTACAAACTCTTATTCCTATATCTTCTTCGTGTTACTTGAGATAAACATTTGTAGAAATTATCTTATTGCTTATTTCCTTGTAGGTGGGAATCTAAGAGCGATAGCCAAATCTTTTAAAGCTTTCAAATTCCGTTCTCTTTGCACGGGCTAACATATATAAAATGAATAACGATGTTCCATTTGACAGAAGTATAAATTCTCCAAAACTCAAACAAATAACAAGAAATATCTCCGAAATGGTTCACTCTATAAAAAATTTATTGAGACATAAATTACGTATTTTAGCAAGATCTACATTTTTATAGACAAAGATTTTGTCTAACGCTTACGATTTACCAGTTATACCAAAGTCATCCAGAGTAAACAGAACTACATGGACTATAGCCAGAAAATTCAAGATATACATTTCATTTTCCATAAAAATATCTTAATCATATGACAATTTAGACAAAATGGTTAGAGTCATTTTATAGAAAATTAAAATTTTCGAAAAATTTTCCACGTAAAGCGTAGTTTAAGACGGAGGAACTTTCTTCAAAATGTTCGTACCGCATCCTTGGATCTTAAACTTAAATACGAACTTGGGTTTTTAAACGAATTTTCGATTTTGAGGTCTGCTGCTCAGACAGGCACATGCACGAAGCTTTTTTTAAAATGTTCTTTATTCAGGAGACCTCAAAACATATATTTCAGATGAAATCTCGACCTGGAAATTTTGGGTCGAATACAATACTGCCCCTAGTAGTAGAGAAAGTAAAAATGCTTTACAGAAAGGTCTTATAGCTGCCAAGCTGATGATAAAAGCGTATAAGGTGATATTTAACCATAAAGGCAGTTTTGTAGCTAGCCAAAATCCTGGTCTATTTTTCATGTCGCTTCGTGAGAAATAGCACACAGGACACACACACACACCTACGCCTAGTCATCCACAAATATAATTTGTGTCAAGGTTGCTCTTTTAGCTCCGTTTCATCAAACCTTATTTATTTTTCATAGAACCACCCATCGTGTTGCTTAAATTATATACCCACCTTGCTTGTTTCTGATTTTTAACAAAACATACCATATAATGTTCAACATTTCATCCAACATGATGCTTTCTGATTGGCACTAACTACAGGAATTATGTATTGTATTCCACCCAAAAATTCGATACCAAGATTGTACCTTAAATACACGTTTTGAGAACCCCTGAACCCCTATATGACTATGTGAGCAACATAACTAAAAAATCTGATGTGTTGCACTCACATGACTTTCTCTACTCTTGTACTAACCCTTCTTACAAACTCTTATTCCTATATCTTCTTCGTGTTAGTTAAGATAAACATTTGTACAAATTATCGTATTGCTTATTTCCTTGTAGGCACAAGGGGAGTATGGGAATACAGTAGGCTTTGAGCGATAGTCAAATCTTTTAAATCTTTGAGATTTCGTTCTCTTTGCACACGTAACATATAAAAAATGAATAACGATGTTCAATTCGATGAAGGTTTGTGTTCCAAAACTCACACAAATAACAAGGAATATCTCCGAAATAGTTCATTGTGTGTTTCAGCAAGATCTATATTTTTCGTATAGTAAGATTTGGTCTATGTCTTACGGCTTACCAGTTATACAAAAGTCATCCAGAGTAAACAGGACTACATAGGCTATAGCCAGAAAATTCAAAATATGCATTTAATTTGTAATAAAAATATCTTAAATAATGGCATTTTATTCAAAATCGTTAGACATTTTCGAGCAAACCAAAATTTTTCATAAAAATTCGATGTCGAGATTTCACCGGAAATATACGTTTTGACACCCTCTGAATCAAAAAAAAAAAAAAAGTATTTTTAGAAGGTCCGTGTGTGTGTCTGTGTGTCAGTCTGTGTGTCTGTGGACAGCACAGCTCAAAAACGAAAAGTCGGTTAAAAACCAAAGTTCGTATTTAAGTTTAAAGTCTTTCAAGGATGCGACACGAAGATTTTGAAGAAAACAGCCCCACCCTAAACTACCCTTTACATGGAAAATTTTTCGAA
This sequence comes from Tenodera sinensis, assembly GCA_030765045.1. NCBI lineage: Eukaryota > Metazoa > Arthropoda > Insecta > Mantodea > Mantidae > Tenodera > Tenodera sinensis. The sequence goes on from CM060970.1 coordinate 125,482,166, forward strand.
AATTTTGATTTTCTTGAAAATGGCTTTAACGCTTTTAATTAAAATGCCATATGTTTGAGATATTTTTATGACAAATGAAGTGTATATCTTAAATTTTCTAGCTATAGCCCCTGTAGTTGTATTTACTCTGGACGACTTTTGCATAACTGGTAAACCGTTAGAGATAGACCAAATTATACTATACAAAAAATGTAGATCTTGCTAAAATACACAATTTATGTCTGAATAAATTTTCTTGTAGAGTGAACTATTTCGGAGATATTCCTTGCTATGTGTGTGAGTTTCGGAAAACTTAGAACTTTCGTGAAATGGATCATCGTTGTTCATTGTTTTATATGTTAAGTGTGCAAAGACAACAGAATCTCAAGCATTTGACTATCGCACAAAGCCTACTATATTCTAACATTCCCTTTGCACCTACAACGAAATACGCAATAAGATAATTTGTACAAATGTTTATCTCAACTAACACGAAGAAGATATAGGAATAAGAGTTTGTAAGAATGGTTAGTTCAAGAGTAGAGAAAGTCATGTGAGTGCAGCACATCAGATTTTTTAGTAATACTGCCCACAGACTTTCTCTACTTAGGCATAAATCTGAATTTGATCATCTTTAGATATCTCACTTTCTCAGAGAAGACTCCTATCGCTTAGAAAATGTTCAGATTCCTATTCTTCTAGGCCGCAGTCAAAAAACATTGAATTTCACAACACAAAGAAGCTGTATTGTGCGTTGAGAAGCGCTAAGCATTCGAGAATAGTTATTTTTGACATTGAAATAACAAATGAATTTCTGCTGCAGAGCCGATGGGCTTTACTCGTTCGCAAAGCCGCTCAGACCACACGCTAATATCCCTTAATGTATACCACAAAGCTTTTCTTCATTCTTAGAACATATTTGTTTGGTTTCTTTCTTGCTTACACCAGCTTTGGTAAACTTGCTAAAGATAGTATTCACTGACACTACACTTTCTTTCATAAGAAGCTTATGGTTAAATAAATATAGGGAGAAAATGAAATTTTCAGTTCATCGTACTAAGAACAGCTGAAACCATATGAGTGATTCTTTTCATTTATGCAATATAGATGATCCTAGCCTGCATCTGACACGGAGGAGCCGGGTTCAATACCCGGTACCGGCGAGGGGATTTTTCCCCCACTGGGAGGTCTTGCTCGGGGTGCACTCAGCCTTGTTATGTCCCTGAGCGGCCACTCTTGACGCCTGTGGTGGGCAGAGGTGGGGAACGCAGTAAGATTTTGTCTATCTCTTACAGTTTACGAGTTATTCAAAAGTCATCCAGAGTAAACAGGACCACTTAGGCCATAGCCAGAAAATTCAAGATATACATTTCATTTGTCATAAAAATATCTCAAACATATGACATTTTAATTAAAATCGTTATAGCCACTTTCAAGAAAATCAAAATTTTTGAAAAATTTTCCATGTAAAGGGTAGTTTAGCGTGGGGCTATTTTCTTCAAAATCTTCGTGTTGTATCCTTGAAAGACATTAAGTTTAAATACCAACTTTGGTTTTTAACCGACTTTTCGTTTCTGAGTTATGCTGTCCACAGACTGACAGACACACATACACACACGGACCATTCTCTAAAAATTATTTTACTCTCACTATATTGTCACTTTCAACGTAATTGGGGAAGTGTGTTAGAAGATCAAACGTGGATTCAGCTCGATGTGGAATTTTCTGTGAAATCGAAGTGTTCCTAGTACCGGAAATAAAAGATGCATGCAGTGTGAAGAAGGGCGTGCGAATTAATGCCCTTGACAGCCAACTGGGCGTTCAGTACCCACACAAGGTTTGTTAACCTCACTTCCTGCAAATATGGGACAAAAACCCACAGAATGGGTCCAGAGGAAAAATGTAATTTGATATGCATTATTCCAGCACAATATTGTCCAGTTGGAGAGGGGAGTCATTCCGCAGTTCGGCCGTGTCGATGTTCTGCTGTTCTAGCAGGAATACAACATACACGTTTGCACGTACCTTACTCCATTTCACAAATCTGATGTGTTGCACTCACATGACTTTCTCTACTCTTGCACTAACCATTCTTACAAACTCTTATTCCTATATCTTCTTCGTGTTAGTTGAGATAAACATTTGTACAAATTATCTTATTGCTTATTTCCTTGTAGGTGCAAGGGGAATGTTAGGATACAGTAGGCTTTGTGCGATAGTCAAATTTTTTTAAAGCTTTGAGATTCCGTTCTCTGTGCACGCTTAACATATAACAAGGAATATCTCCGAAATGGTTCACCCTACAAGAAAATTTATTGAGACATAAATTATGTATTTTAGCAAGATCTGCATTTTTGTATAGTATGATTTTGTCTATCTCTAACGGTTTACCAGTTATGCAAAAGTCATCCAGAGAAAATACGACTACACAGGCTATAGCCAGAAAATTCAAGATATACATTTCATTTGCCATAAAAATATCTAAAATATATGGAATTTTAATCAAAATCGTTAGGCATTTTCAAGAAAATCAAAATTTAAGAAACATTTTCCATGTAAAGGGTAGTTTAAGGTGAAGCAAAATTCTTCAAAATCTTCTTGTCGCATCCTTGAAAGATATTAAACTTAAATATCAACTTTGGTTTTTAACCGACTTTTCGTTTTTGAGTTATGCTGTCCACAGACTGACACACAGACACACCTTTTTCTAAAAATGCCTTTTTTGGATTCAGGGGGTCTCAAAACATATATTTCCGATGAAATCTCGATATTGAATTTTTGGGTGGAATACAATACTTCCTCTACTTACCAGTAGAGAAAGTAAAAATGAGTAAAGGAAGGTATATGAAAGAAACACATCAAATTTTTCAAGTAATATAAGGGTGAATATAAGTTTGTTATGTTCTGTTTCTATACAAAGAATTAAACGTTTCAGAGATAATGTGTGTTGAGGTCTGTATGAACAAAAGACGCACGCAAGGAGGAGCTGACCCCAAGGCGTTGTATGGATTCTTCCTGACCTCTATCGTGCATCAATTGGATTACTTACACCAGACGCTGAGGTGCAAATATTCCACAACTTGCCCTCAGTGTCTAGACTCCACTCTATACATGTTAATATCCTTGCAAAATCCTTCATATTATATGCCACTAGCGATGCTCGCATTTGGGAAGTCTCCGGTTCAATTCCTGTCGACCGCCCAGTTTGACCTTGGGTTTTTCGTGGTTTTCTCGTCGGTAGGCGAATCCTCCGTGGTTGCCCATCTACCATGGTTTCTTTCTATCATGTCGTTTTCATTGTTTCCTTCTCAGGTCTGTTTCTATGTTTTGTGGCGTCCGGCAGTAGAGGACAGATGGCCCGGATGCTTGCTCAAAGAAAAGAGTACTCCGCGCACCGAGGCAGTAGGTCTGTGGCTCGTATTTGGGAGATCGTGGGCTGATTACCTTGCACCCAGTGACGTAGCGCGGTGGGTGTACTTGGGTAGGCACTTTGAACTCTACAATTATTAACACATTTTTCATTGTAATATCTTCAACACCTTTAAATATATTACCTTTTCTAGCTATTGTTTTGGTAGCGTATCTAAAATGCTCCACAAGGTGAAGATTTCAAAATTTCGATAACTTTAAATATCTGTTATAAATAAGTACTCTGAAAATAATGTTGCGAACAGGAAAATGCATAGCGTTTTGGTTTTTTACATAAAAATGATTAACTTTGAAAAAATAACGTTTTAACAATTTTTATATGTTTTATAGAACTTTATAATTCACCAACTGGTAAATGTTAAAAGGACAATCACTCCTGCTACATTTTTAGGAAAAGGTCCGTGTCTGTGTGTCTGTGGACAGCATAACACAAAAACGAAAAGTCGGTTAAAAGCCAAAGTTAGTATTTAAGTTTAACATCTTTCAAGGATGCGACACGAAGAATTTGAAGAATTTTGCTTCACCTTAAACTACCCTTTACATGGAAAATGTTTCTTAAATTTTGATTTTCTTGAAAATGCCTAACGATTTTGATTAAAATTCCATATATTTTAGATATTTTTATGGCAAATGAAATGTATATCTTGAATTTTCTGGCTATAGCCTATATAGTCCTGTTTAATCTGGATGAGTTTTGAATAACTAGTAAACCATAAGAGATAGACCAAATCTTACTATACATAAAATGTAGATCTTGCTAAAATACACAATTTATGTCTCAATAAATTTTCTTGTAGGGTTAACCATTTCGGAGATATTCCTTGTTATGTGTGTGAGTTTCGGAAAACTTCAAACTTTTGTTAAATGGATCATCGTTGTTCATTTTTTTGTATGTTAAGTGTGCAAAGAGAACGGAATCTCAAAGTTTTAAAACATTTGACTATCGCACAAAGCCAGTCAACTAGCACGAAGAAGATATAGGAATAAGAGTTTGTAAGAATGGTTAGTACAAGAGTAGAGAAAGTCATGTGAGTGCAACACATCAGATTTTTTTTTTCAGTAATAATCCTTACTTAACTTTGAATAGTTTTTCTTTAGCCTTTTAGTTTTGTAATGTTTTTTTCTGCGAGAAGGAGGAGCGAGTTATATAATAGTCTTGTGTGAGGTGAGGGTCGCTGGTATTTGGCAATCCTGAATAGCAAAATGGTTGTTAGGATTTTATTCCGAGAGAGAGTCATTCATTGCAACAGCTGTGGCAAACTTGCTTCCCTGCCACGTTCACTTCCTTGCTGTCCCAGCTGCTAATTACCTACCGCTGCACATGTGAATTTAATTATTAACATGGTCCCATTGGGTGTACAATATCGCCACGAATAACACCTTACCTTCATACCGAGTTGAATGAACACTTAACCTCACTTTGTCTTCTACACCCAGGAGTTAAAATCTTACCTTCTTCATCATAATTAACGCCAGCTTATATAATAATTAGACAGATTTATATGGAAACTATCCGTCACATGCTGCTGGGCGTTAATTTTAACCTATAAATCAATTACTAAATATTCAACAAAAATATAATTTTACTTAGTCCCTCCCCTTGCTTTGCCACAGGCATTTGCTGGGATTCGAGCTCCAGAGTTTGGCTTTGAATGGATGGCCAGTCCATCACATATCGCTCTAACGAACACAGCTATTCTCTTAAAGAATTGGTTCTGGTGCTTGATGGCGGCACCGTGGCCGAGCGGTTAGAGCGTTCGTCTACCACCTAGGCGGCCCGGGTTCGATCCCAGGAACAAACGTGTGGTATTCGTGGTGGACGAAGCGGCGCATGGGCGGGTTTTCTCCGGGTTCTGCGGTTTCCCCCGCCACTCACTCCACCAATCATCGATTTCGCCTGCATTTCATATCTTCCTCACTCTCATACCTGGTGTTGGCTAACCTCCGCTTCTAGGTCTTCACTCTGTCCGCTCCATAGGTCCTTGTGCTCCCCTACAGGCGACTAATTAGTCGAAGTCCAGCGGGGAAAATAATTATGAAACCTATGATGGCGTACTAGATCCTTCAAAACACGTTCGTATTACAAAACAGAACAAATCTGATATGATTTTCTCTACTCTTCTGCTAACCTTTCTTTCAAACTCTTATATTTCTACCTTCTTCGTAATCGCTGAGATAAACATTTGCATAAATTATCTTATTGCTTATTTTGGGTAGTTTAGGGTGGGAGAATTTTCCTCAAAATGTTCGTGTCGCTTCCTTGAAAGACATTAAACTTAAATAACAACTTTGGTTTTTAACTGACTTGTAGTTTTTGAGTTATGTTGTCCACAAACTTGCAGACACAGATAAGCTTTGGACCTAAAAGCTGGACCTTGGGACATCGTCATAATTAATTTTGGGCATTAATATGTCACCACTCTCATGCTAGGGGATTTGAATGTGATTTCTTGGTTAGCTGAGTAGGTTGTAAATATGATGTGGTTGGGTTAATGAACGATTAGCTCAATTAGTTAACTTGAAGTAGGTAGAAGGATAAACTCATTGTTTCTTTTCATCAAAGTCATGTTTTAAAGACACCCAAGACGAACTGTCGTTAATCAAGCAACTAGAGTAAGTTTGACCCTAATGTTCATCAGTATTCAAGTATCGTGCACCAAAATACATTAATGTAATACACTTTGCATAATTGTAAGAGCATTGTTGTGTTCTTGCAGCAGTTATGGGCGGCAGAATAAGAACCATATGAGATGACTACAATTTAGAGGCCACAGCTGTTGAGGATCCGTCTTCATTACTACTCGTGACGTCACACCAGGTCATCATGGCACCGGGTACCTCCGCAGTGACGTGTGCGTCTCTTCGGCTGATCGCCAAGTCTCCAACAAAAACACCGTCAACGAAAACTTCGCTCAGGAAACACATGTGACCAGCGCTAGAAAATAAAAAAGGCATAATAAGAGGACAAGATGGGGAATGAGAGAGTGAGAGAGAATTAAATATATAGTCTGGTATTTGCGGACACACTAAAATTAGAAAAATTCTTAATTCGGGTTTGTTGATGACGCGAACCAGCACTCTGTTGTTTTGGGTTTGCTACGACAAGGTGAGAAGAATAAATAGCTAAAGTTATTTTGAAATACAAGTGCCAAAATGAGAAATACCTTCACTTTTTTTAGATAAACAGCTTTAGGAGGTTTTCCGTTGCTGGCGTGTAACAAAATTATAAAAGATTTCTCCTCTTATTCATCCTCAGCTCAAGTCACAACACTATTAGCACTCGAATAAAAATACTAGTCAATTTTACTGAACATGGTGGTTTTAAAACTTCCCATTATAACTGTGTCGAGTGGTGTACACACATACATTCCCTTGCGAAAGTAAATACCTCAAGTGAACAATCACCAACCATTCCATGACAGGAAACTAATCATTCCTAAAGAAGCTAACAATGGCATCCTTGTTGGTGCATTGTCTAAGAAGAGCCCTTCACCACCGCTTCGCTTTAGTCATCTGTTTCTTGGGGATCGTGTTGATGTTCTTTATATTCCATGCTGCCATTTTAAGTACGGGTTTCAGCTCCAGGAACCACTGGTGGGACGCCTTCAAGCTTGGCGGTGCGAAGAAGTCCAAAAGCACTGACGATGGTCTCTGGCCTCGATCGAGGATAGAGAGGTTGGAACATGCAGAGAATTCCATCACCGAGCCCGTCAACGAACAAGAGGATGACGATGTTGGGTAAATATATTTCCATGGTTAATAATATTTGTACAAGGCAGAAGGGAAGTTATTGCAATGTGCTTCATAGAAACATTGCAAACAAAAATCTGATGTGCTGCACTCACATGACTTTCTCTACTCTTGCACTAACCATTCTTACAAACTCTTATTCCTATATCTTCTTCGTGTTAGTTGAGATAAACATTTGTACAAATTACCTTATTGCTTATTTCCTTGTAGGTACAAGGGGAATATTAGAATACAGTAGGCTTTGTGCGATAGTCAAATGTTTTAAAGCTTTAAGGTCCCGTTCTCTTTGCACACGTAACATATAAAAAAATGAACAACGATGTTCCATTTCACGAAAGTTCTAAGTTTTCCGAAACTCACACACATAGCAAGCAATATCTCCGAAATGGTTCACCCTACAAGAAAATTTATTGAGACATAAATTGTGTATTTTACCAAGATCTACATTTTTTGTATAGTATGATTTGGTCTATCTGTAACGGTTTACCAGTTATGCAAAAGTCATCCAGAGTAAATACGACTACAGGGGCTATAGCCAGAAAATTCAAGATACACATTTCATTTGTCATAAAAATATCTCAAACATATGGAATTTTAATCATAATCGTTAGAGCCATTTTCAAGAAAATCAAAATTTTCGAAAAATGTTCCATGTAAAGGGTAGTTTAGGGTGGGGCTATTTTCTTCAGAATCTTCGTGTCGCATTTTTGAACGACATTAAACTTAAATACCAACTTTGGTTTTTAACCGACTTTTCGTTTTTGAGTTATGCTGTCCACAGACTGACAGACTGACACACAGACGGACCTTTTTCTAAAAATGCTTTTTTTTGGATTCAGGGGACCTCAAAACATATATTTCCGGTGAAATCTCGACATCGAATTTTTGGGTGGAATACAGTAGTTCCCCTACTTATCAGTAGAGAAAGTAAAAAATTAGCATTATAACGAACAAAGTGATTTGGCTATAGCTATGACTACGTGCCAACAATTACTTTCTTGTTTCAGCTGCACGCTGTTGTGGTAGTGTTGACTCATTCGCGGCAAGCTCGCCCGCCTTTCCCCCCTCTCAGCCGTTGCATTGAACGAGGGGAAGGAAAGCAGCTTCCCCTACGTGCAGCACTTGTGCATGTCCCACCTCACGTCCTGTACCTCTTGTTTTGCAGGCTTCGAGACCCGGAGCATAACGGTGCTGAGAGACACGTGGGGTTTGCTCCCCCAGAAGGGGCACAGTTACGGGTGGTGCACCTGGATTTGAAAGGAGCACCACCTAGACTGCGATACCTCAAAAGTCTACTACCACATCTGGCTGCTGCCGGGGCCAACGCCCTTCTTCTGGAATATGAGGACATGTTCCCCTTCGAGGGTCCTCTCAGAAATCTCTCTGCAAGGAATGCATACACTAAAGAACAGGTAAGCAAGTGTATTAATGAGCAGGTGCATGCGTACCGAAATGCACCTAACACAATAAAAAGTATAATATACTAGGTGAAACACCCACAAAACAAATTAAAACACTATGCAAAAGCACAACTACAAATACCACAGAAAGAAAAGTAAGTAGAGAAAGCTCTGTGAATGTAACACCTTACATTTCTATGTCAATCGTATAGAAAATTCTATGAAACGTTTGTAGAAGAGGGAGAGAAATAAAAGTGATTGTGTTTCAGAAAAGAAAAGAGAAAATCGTGTGAATGTAATGTGTTGCATTTCTATTTCATAAGTGGATGTTGAAGGGCAAGAGTAGGGGATTTCATACGTAGAAGAAAAGGGAATAGCAAAACCATGTGAATGTTATGTTGTATAGAAAATGGATAGCATATAAACCTTCTCCATAAAAAATACATATATGTGCCGAATTTTACGGTGATCGGTCGAGTGGTTTAGGAGTGCTTAGAGAATAAACATCCGAAGTGGTAATTCCCATACAAAATTACAAATTTCTTGTACTAACCATTCTCACAAACTCTTATTTCTATATCTTCTTCGTGTTAGTTGAGATAAACATTTGTACAAATTATCTTATTGCTTATTTCGTTGTAGGTACAAGGGGAATGTTAGAATACTCTCTTTGCACACTTAACATATAACTTAACAACGATGACCCATTTCACGAAAGTTTTAAGTTTTCCGAAACTCACACACATAACAAGGAATATCTCCGAAATGGTTAAATTGTGTATTTTAGTGAGATCTACATTTTTTGTAGAGTATGATTTGCTCTATCTCTAACGGTTTACCAGTTATGCAAAAGTCGTCCAGAGTAAATACGACTACAGGGGCTATAGTCAGAAAATTCAAGATATACATTTCATTTGTCATAAAAATATCTCAAACATATGACATTTTAATCAAAATTGTTAGAGCTACTTTCAAGAAAATCAAAATTTTGGAAAAATGTTCCATGTAAAGGATAGTTTAGGGTGGGGCTATTTTCTTCAAAATGTTCGTGTCGCATCCTTGAAAGACATTAAACTTAAATACCAAATGTTGTTTTTAAACGACTTTTCGTTTTTTAGTTATGCTGTCCACAGACTGACAGACACACAGACACACACACGGACCTTTTTCTAATAAATGCTTTTTTTTGGATTCAGGGGGCCTCAAAACATATATTTCCGTTGAAATCTCGACGGGTGGAATACAATACATCCTTCTATTTACCATTAGACAAAGTAAAAATTGTACAAATAAAGTTAATGACGATGGCTCCTAAATCCGTAATAGTGGTATCCTAATTCTCTGATCTCAAACACAATGATGACGTATGTGCATTGATTCTCTCAACCTCCATCTACGTTAAAAAATACAAACGTTATTAACATTATTGCCTTGATATTTACCTCCTATTAATTGCTTGAAATTAATTGAAAATTTTGTTTTGCTTACAAAATCTTGATCGTTTCATCAGCATCATTGAACAACATATTCCACAGCCATTTCCGAGTAGAACTGTTCAGCTATCTGAACTTGCTATCACGGAATTAGGTATCCTTACTCAATATGGTTAGGAGCAAAACCCTTTCCTTATATTAAATTGAAGCTATTAATATTTTCCCTCAGACGAAAATCCATGTTGTTTGAGTATAACCTCGTCTAACCATAAATAGCCAATGAGAACCCAGCAGAAAAGAAAGGTTAAACACGTCCGGTATCTTATCAATGTTAAGCTCGAACCAAAATATGTCAAACCCAAACATACTTAAGGATATTAATGATATTTTAAAATATGTCTCACCAGTTTATTACACGAGCACATTTTACAATAGTTTGATTTCTGAAAACGTTACTCAAAACTGTGAAAATGAGATGGAAGGTGAAGTAACCATCATAATAACAAAAGCTTGTGCCAAAACATATTTCATTGTCTTTGAATATATCCTAACCATTTAATAACAACATTAATTTAAAAATTATTACTGCTTATGTGATGTATAGTGTAAAATAATTGTCCATACTTGATATAGCTGAATGTTTAGCGTATATGAATCAAAAAGTATAATGTCCTTTAATATGTCCTACCATTTAACAACAGGCACTTTAGAGCTTTTAAAAATTGTATGGATAAAACATGTTTCATTTTATTAAAAAAGATACATACTTATTGTAAGATTTTTTTGCATAGTAAGGCAGAAGAAAATATGTCTGTGCAACAGTGGTCCAACAATCAACTGATCACTGCATTGTTGTTTAATAACCTGAGAAAGTACCAGTGAACAATCAATGTGATTGAAATGAGCTTTTCCTTATCCTTAAAAAAATCTGATGTGTTGCACTCACATGACTTTCTCTACTCTTGTACTAACCATTCTAACAAACTCTTATTCCTATATCTTCTTCGTGTTAGTTAAGATAAACATTTGTACAAATTATCTTATTGCTTATGTCCTTGTAGGTACAAGGGGAATGTTAGAATACAGTAGGCTTTGTGCGATAGTTAAATCTTTTTGACCTTTGAGATTCCGTTCTCTTTGCACGATCAACATAAAAAAATGAACATTGTTGTTGCATTTCGCTAAAGTTCTAAGTTTTCCGAAACTCACACATATAACAAGGAATATCTCCGAAATGGTTCACCCTACAAGAAAATTTATTTAGACATAAATTGTGTATTTTACCAAGATCTGCGTTTTTCGTATAGTATGATTTGGTGTATCTCTAACAGTTTACCAGTTATGCAAAAGTCGTCCAGAGTAAATACGACTACAGGGGCTATAGCCAGAAAATTCAAGATATAGATTTCATTTCTCATAAAAATATCTCAAACATATGACATTCTAATCAAAATTGTTAGAGCCACTTTCAAGAAAATCAAAATTTTCGAAAAATTTTCCAAGTAAAGGGTAGTTTAGGGTGGGGCTATTTTCTTCAAAATCTTCGTGTCACATCCTTGAACGACATTAAACTTAAATACCAACTTTGGTTCTTAACCGACTTTTCGTTTTTGAGTTATGCTGTTCACAGACTGACACATAGACACACACATGGACCTTTTTGTAAAAATGCTTTTTTTGGATTCAGGGGGCCTCAAAAATATATTTCCGGTGAAATCTCGACATCGAATTTTTGGGTGAAATACAATACTTCCCCTACTTACCAGTAGAGAAAGTAAAAAAGCAGCTGTGTTTAACTCAGTTTTTCTCCATTTTAGACAGGTTAGGTTAGACCATTGTTGCACTCTGTCCCTCTCCAATTCTTATGTAAAACTACATTGAAAATAAATTTTCAGCTATATTGGCTGATATAGTGCCAAGATAAATAAAAATCCTTGACAATTTGTGTGTATTAGATAAACAGTAAAGCTAGCGTCTATTGTTTGCAGGTGGTACAGATCCTAAGATGGGCCGCAGATCAACAGCTGGAAGTGATTCCATTGGTGCAGACGTTTGGTCACTTGGAGTTTGCGCTGAAACTTCCGGAATTCCGACACCTGAGGGAACTGGCAGCCTTCCCACAGGAAATCTGTCCTTCCAACCCTGACTCGATGCGCGTGTTGGTGAAGGAAATGTTGCGTCAAGTGATGGCGCTGCACCAATCTGCCAGATACTTACACATTGGCTGTGACGAAGTCTACCATCTGGCTGCGTGCAACAGATGTGCACGTCGGCGAGTTGACGGCAGGTATACCAACTGCCAACATATCACTGTCACCTCACAAATATTCCTATACTAGGTTCATCTAGACTCTAGAGATTAGAGGAGATGTAAACAAAGCACCGGTTTGTATCACTCCGCGGCCACGTGCATTCACAATGACGCAACACAGTTACCTAACGCTATGCGTAGGTATAATATGCATTTTACACTACTAAAAGGATATATTTACTTGATCCAAATAACATATAGCACATGGAAATTAACTGCTACTTACGTCATCTCTGTCCGCAATAACACTTTTTCATTTCCTGCTCACAATCTCCAGAAGCAGCTTGTGGAGGGAAGTTCGTTTTAAATCTGGAAAATCGGGATCAGAGTTAACTGCCAACAGCACTTTGTTTAAGGTGGGGGTTCATTGTTAACAAAGAACTGGTGAACTGATTGCAGATCTCACAAATTTGTCGCAAACTACATCTACCATTTATCTGGCACGTGGTCGCTTTTTGCCGGGATCTTCACCAACTGACGATTTTTCTTCGCGTGTGCTGTAAATACTTGCAACTGACACACCGGTAAACTCGGATGTTAATTTCATCACGTCTTCGATAGCAAGTTCGGGATATTTCTCGCAGAACTTGTTAAACACGTTCAATATTGTTGTCTTTTCACCACTTCGCAACGGTTTGCCGCGCTTATGTTTCACAACTCACTTGTTCCGCCATGTTACTTTCATACTGAATAATGCGCGCGCAGAATGAATTAGGCTGGTTACAGATTCACTTAACTGCGTACTCTTACACTTTAACTATACTTAGTACACTTAGTTCATGCTTTAGCAAACGTTAAGTGATATTTCAGACCTTAGTAACAGTATTTCTCCAAGGGACTATTTACACTGCGAAAGCGTCAAGAAGGCGCGCTGTGGTCAAAACGCACGTGGCTTTGTTTTCGTCTCCTCTAATCTCTTGATGAACAGAGTATAGTTCAATTTTCTCTCTTATTTCTTACGCGAGAAGCAATAATTTTGAAGTAGTGAAGAGATGTTTATATTTCATGCATACGCCCAATAGTTATTTACGAATGTGAACCTTGGACAATGACGGAGACGCCGAAAACATGATTAACACATTTGAAAGATCTTAAGAAGAATTTATGGACTTGTATATGAGAATGCAATATGGAGCGTTAGTTACAACAGGGAAATATGTGACCTCTTCAAACAGCCAGAACTGTCCACTGTGGCCAAATTAAGAAGACCACAGTGGGCTTGGCATGTATAAAGAATGGATGGACAGAGTATTTGTATTCCACCCAGAAATTCGATGTCAGATTTCACCGGAAATATACGTTTTGAGCCTCCCTGAAAAAAGGCATTTTTAGAAAGAGGTGCTTGTGTGTCAGTCTGTGGACAGCATAACTCAAAAACCAAGACTCGGTTAAAAACCAAAGTTGCTATTTAAATTCAATGTCTTTCAAGGATGCGACACGAAGATTTTGAAGAAAACTCCTCCACCGTAGACAACCCTTTACGTAGAAAAAGACTCGAACATTTTAATTTTCTTGAAAATGGCTCTAACGATTTTAATTAAAATGCCATATGCTTGAGATAATTGTATGACAAATGAAATGTGTATCTTGAATTTTCTGGCTATAGCCCCTGTAGTCGTATTTATTCTGGAGGACTTTTGCGTAAACTGTAAGAGATAGACCAAATTTTACTATACAAAAGTGTAGGTCTTCCTAAAAAAGAACGCAATCTCAAAGCTTTAAATGATTTGATTATCGCACAAAGCCTACTGTATTCTAATATTCCCCTTGCAGCTACAAGGAAATAAGCAATAAGATAATGTGTACAAATGTTTATCTCAACTAACACGAAGAACATATAGGAATAAGAGTTTGTAAAAATGGTTAGTACAAGAGTAGAGTAAGTCACGTGAGAGCAACATATTAGATATTTTTAGCATCAAAATCCTTAACATGGCTTTCTTCGGAAGGGAAGTAAAGCCGGTGGTCCCGTGTCGTGTTTACTGCACGTAAACAACTTCAAGCCTCTAAGGCCCCTGAGGAAATTTAAACGGTGAACCATGAGTTAAAAAGCTTACATAAAATTTAATTTAAATTAATAAACACACACACACACACACACACAAACGCGCACGCGGACATTTCTCTAAAAAGGCTTTGATTCAGGGACCTCAAAACACGCATTTTTGTGAAATCTTGGTGTCGAACGTTTAGTGGAATACAATGCTTTCCCTGTTTATTATGGAGGAAGTAATAACATTGGAAGGATCTAGAAATTAGACTCATTGTCCAAAGGTGCACAATGTTCAAATGCTTATGTCGATGTTCTATGGTCCAAAGCATTGTTTACAACAAAAGTGCATCGTGGACATCGAGAGCTGGATACAGTTTTGTTCCACACAATTTCTATCCTATTTTTTGTATCCAACCTGTTTGTATACAACGCAATTGAGTTGTACCTAAGTTTACAACCAACAACTTGAAAAGAGCCAATCAGCGTGTGTAACGTAACAATATGGCGGACCACGCAGGCAACATGCAGTCAGCTGTTTTGTATGTGATGGGTATTTTAGTAATACTTTTAATTTTTTTCTGGAAGATTCATTAAGGATTTTTCGTGACCATTAACATATATTACTGAGGTGGTTATTACATAGATATATTTCATAAATAATAAGAAATCCAGTTAACAGTATGTTTAAATTTTAGGTTAGAAATGAGTTCAAATCTCTTGTCCATCCATATTAAGATTAAAACCATTACAATTATTCTTACCTCTTTCGTGTTTGTCTCATATTTATGTCCTGGTGTGTAATTTTATCTGCTACATGATGTAAAAGGTTGAGAAATAAATCTTCGTTAATTCGTAGAAAATTGTGATAGTTTTCCTGGTGCTCTAACATCAATTCGTTTTGTTATTGTAGACTCAATATACCTCGGTTTGTGCCCTGTTCTCTTATCTGTAACCATGGGAACTTCTTTTACTTCTAATACATATTTTCTCCCTACTGAGACTTGTGGAAATATGTCCCAAACCTATACTTAATATAGCAATTGCTAAATTAATATTTACGTCTGCCATGTTTATTTCTCACGCTTGCTACTGTAATTTGTATTGGACCAAAATGAATCATGGTGTGACATACACTGTTTCTTTTGTGTGCAGTTCTATTGGATACAAAAAGTTTGCTCAAAACAGTTGGATTTGTGACACAGGCTTTACTTTACCAGTTATTTACACGCCTTGGGTTACAAAATGAGAGAATGGGACTGTTGTTGCAGAGTACTTTTTACGGAGCATAAAAAACATGATTTTACACCAAAGAACATTTTTATCTCCGCTTTTATAATAAGTCATACCACGTTCTGTGTGTTTGAAATAGAAATACTGTTACATTCACACTGTTTTCTCTTCTCACTTTTAAGCAACACAATTCACAGTGGTTTCTCTACTCACTCTTCCACAAAGAAATCATACAGCTTTCTGTATGTTTGAAGTACAGATGCTGCATATTACATTCACAGTGGTTTCTCTACTTACTTTTAGCTAACACATTCACATCTCTTTTTCTACTCACTCTTCTAAAAAGAAGTCATACAATTTTCTGTATGTTTGAAATAGAGATGCTGCATATTACATTCATAGTGGTTTCTCTACTTACTTTTAGGTAACACATTCACATCGCTTTCTCTACTCACTCTTCTATAAACAATTTTCCATAAAAAACGTGATTTTACACCAAAAAACATTTTATCCCCACTTTTAAATTAAGTAATACAATTTTCTGTATGTTTGGAACAGGAATGCTACATATTATATTCATACTGTTTCCTCTTCTCACTTTTCGGTAACACATTCACATCTTTCACATCTCCTTCTCTACTCACTCTTCTATAAACAATTTTCCATAAAAAAACGTGATTTACACAAAAAAATGTTTTTATCCTCGCTTTTAAAATAAGTCATGTTCTGTATGTTTGAAATGGAAATACTATTACATTCACCCTGTTTTTCCCTCTCAATTTTAGGTAACACATTCACATCTCTTTCTCTGCTCACTCTTCTACAAATGTCATACAATTTTCTGAATGTTTGAAATAGAAATGCGCATATTACATTCACAGTGGTTTCTCTACTTACTTTTAGGCAACACATTCACATCTTTCTCTACTCACTTTTCTTTAAACAATTCATATCATATCATATCACCGCGAAATAAGGCACGTATATGTATTTTTCCTTGAAGAAAGTTTTTATGATAACAATTTTACTACACAAAATATTACTTTCAAGTGACTTTCTACTCGCTTTTCTTTTACGTAGCACATTCATATATCCCCTGTTTGCCCTTCAACATACAATTCATATAATTTTCTATGATTGAAACAAAAAATTCACAAAAACAGAGGCGAAAATCGCCGAGCAAAGCTCGGTCACCCAGGTACTAGTTATATACACGCCTTGGGTTAGAAAATAAAATAATGGGACTGTTGTTGCAGAGTACTTTTTACGGAGCACGTGACTTCTGTGGCGCAGCATGTACGCGCCACTTACGCAGGGGTCACGCCTCTCATCTGGGATGATATGCTGAGGCAATGGTCACCAATGGATCTAGCGGACTCTGGGCTGGGCGAGCTTGTGGAGCCAGTCGTCTGGGTGTACATTGACGACATACCTCGACTCTTACCTCACTATGTCTGGTACATGTATGGCCGAGTGTTTAAATCAGGCGTCTGGGTCGCCGGGGCCTACAAGGGGGCCTTCGGGGAAACAGCTGTGGCGCCCAACATCAAACGTCACTTCGACAACAACATGGCTTGGCTGCGCATCATACGGGCAGGTAAACTTGCATTTGTTTTATCAGCACTGTGACAAACGACACTTTCACTTAATTTTTCTGTCACTTTATTTCTCTACTAAAACAGAAATCAGTAGAAAACAATTAAAAAAACACGAATAATTACTTCCTATTTAGGAAAAGCAAAAGAAAAATCTGATGTGTTGCACTCACATGACTTTCTCTACTCTTGTACTAACCATTCTTACAAACTCTTATCTTCTTCGTGTTAGTTGAGATAAACATTTGTGCAACTTACTTTATTACTCATTTCCTTGTAGGTACAAGGGGAATATGGGAATACAGTAGCCTTTGAGTGATAGTCAAATCTTTTAAAGCTTTCAAATCCCGTTCTCTTTGCACGATTAACATATAAAAATTAAAAACAATGTTCCATTTGACAGTTCTCCAAAACTTACATAAATAACAAGGAATATCTCTGAAGTAGTTCACTCCACAAAAAATATATTTGAACATAAATTGTGTGCTTTAGCAATATCTACATTTCTGTATAGTAAGATTTGGTCTATCTCTTACGGTTTACCAGTTATACAACAGTCATCCAGGGCAAATAGGACTACTTAGGCTATAGCCAGAAAAATTAAGATATACATTTCATTTGTAATAAAAATATCTCAAACATATGGCATTTTAATCAAAATCGTTAGAGTAATTTTGAAGAAAATTAAAATTTTGTAACAATTGCCCATGTAAAGGGTAGATTAGGTTGGAGCAATTTTTTTCAAATTCTTCGTGTCGCATCCTTGGAAGACATTAAATTTAAATACCAACTTTGGTTTTTAGCTGACTTTTCGTTTTTGAGTTGTGCTGTCCACAGACTGACACACACACACACACACACACACACACACACACACACACGGACCTTTTTTAAAAATGCTCTGTTTGTATTCAGGGGGCCTCAAAACATTTATTTCCGGTGAAATCTCAGCATAAAATTTTTGGGTGGTGTACAATACTTCCTCTACTTTACTATACGTAGTAGAGAAAGTAAAAATACTCATATTTGAAAACTCTAACCAATAAAAAGAAATATGTTGAATACTGTTACATATTAGTATTACATAAACTGTGTACTTTAACCAGGTCTACATTTTCTCTGTAGTATTTTGTCTATCTCTTACAGTTATCCAATTATGCAAAACTCATTTATAATAAGCAGCACTTCAGAGGACCATAAAATTCAAGACACACATTTCATTTGTCAGGAATACATCTCAAATATGTGGTATTTTGATAGAAAATCATTAGAGCCATTTTGAAGAAAATCAAATCCACACAAAGAATAGACTGGGGGAAAGGATTTTCTTAAAAACAGTGGTTCTCGAGTGCAAGCTGGAAAGGGGAGGTTGAAATTACCTCCTTCCACCCACTGGGACAGAATGACGCATTTATCCGCGGTTATTGAGTTCCAGTGGCGGCACATGCTTACCTATAGGAAATCAAAGGCGTACACATTCATATTCTACTCCTGATTAACCCACGATGTTTCTAAAGATTACTTTTTTGGCACAATTTGCGATTCAGAAGTTCTTCAGTATTTGGTGCACAAGATGAAGTGCGCAGTCTCAAGGTGATTGTCACTTGTCTTGCTGCGATACTCACTTTTAATGTAGCTCATTTTGAAAATGTTTGTTCGCAGATATAAGTGGAGCCAAAGACTGTCATTAAACTAGATGCAAACAAACGTGATCTGGGACACTCACAGCAGCAGGGCAGAGACCTAAATAATTCCCACCATTCTTTCTCACAATATTTTACGGTCGTGGAATTCTGCAACGCAAGTAGTTTCATATTTTTGTAGCTCGGGCGAAGCTTCAGTACTTCGAAACTTCAAAAGTGCAAAATAATTGGAGTTTGGTTTCAAATGTTTTTAGGTCTTCAAATTGTGAAGAGAATGTGTCATTGCTTCAAAAGTTTGATTTATTTTTACAGGCAAATAACGTTTATCGTGAACTTGGAACGTAAGCAAGGGAAATGGTATAAATCTGCAACTACCAGTCTTACAAATCAAGCACTGAACTATACCGTTTTCATCTCGAAAACAAAAATATTCGTTCTCCCATTCAATGTTGAATGTTGTATACAGTTTTGACAGTATACTACTAGTCCGTGCTATCCGCCTCCGACTACAAGATCTGCCTCTCGTTGCCGTGGTCAGTGGAGGCGGGAAAATAACATGTGATGGGGAGCGAGCGTGTGCTGCAGGATTGAGCTGCCCTGCTTAAAAATCTTCCAGTCGCTTCTTTGGAAGAACTTGAATAACACGTTTGTTATTTATTTACAGAGTAACTTCTTTTCATAATACTGTTATTTTAAGTGATTCATCAGCTAACCAAGCTACTGCACCAAATAATTATCCCTCTTCCTCTAATGTGTTAGAAATAAAAACTATGATAAAAATATTCACAAAACAAAATAAAAATATCCAGCTCCAATGGATATTGTCTGATTGTGAGATATATGGGAATGAAGTTGTGTATCTCTTTGCCAGAAAAGAAACCAAAATCTTGAAAAAACCAAATCTAACCTTACCATGACACTCGGCAAAAATTATAATTAAAAGAAACTTCCAAAAAGAACTGAATTTTTGGGTGGAATACAATAAGTTTGAAGTCATGGCAGACTGACTCGACCACAAGCCTCTAGTGACCTATTTGACCGAAACACTTATAATCGCTCCACCGTTAAATCCGCACTTGATGTAAACACAAGCCGTCAACAACTGACTCACGATACGGCGAAACCACAGCACACCATAAAATATAGTACCCTAAATATCGGCGATTATCTGTGAGTGTTCAAGATGTATGATAACCCTCGTAAAGACTACTTGAATGTAACGCGGTAGCAGCAATATTCCTAAAACTCCTGAGTAAATATCGTTCTGTTGCAATATAAACACGAGGCATGAGTCCACGTGGTGTTTGTTTTGTATTAGTCGCAGGTTATCGCGGAGGGATACAAGGGGCAGATCTAAGGCTGGATGGAGTATAGGCATCAAGCTGCTTGCTAGTCAACTAAAGAAATATGTTTTAGCTCTTGGCAGTTTATTTGTCTTCACGGAACTTTTCGTCATGCCTATTATAATAGGCCCAAGAATGATTAATTGTGCTTGACACAATACGGCTACAAAACAAATCGGCTTCATGAATGAACGATGTTTTCAAGTTTGCATGGATACAAAACAATATGGTCAGTGGTTGATTCACTGAGGACGCAGATAAGAACCCTGCAACTAAAATGGCCGTTTGTGTGTGTGTTTCAGGGCATGTTCCGGGAATGCCGTCGGCAGTGCGAACAAACCAAGATGCCGACTGGTCCCCGAACATGGTGCGGACGTTTCGTGGGATCGTGTTGACGGGCTGGTCCCGATACGACCACTTTGCTGTGCTCTGCGAGTTGCTTCCAGTGTCCGTACCTTCCTTGTTGCTCAACATCCTTCTGGTGTCCACAAACCCAGAACATCAAGCCGACGAGAAACGCATGTCTAGTCACGTGTTCCGTAAGTGGGTGCATCGTCTGTCCTGCCCCCCGGCCTCTCTGCGTCCAGCGTTATCATACGAGTCCTTAACGTCGGACCCCTACCAGTGGCGTCTTGGAGAGTTCTGCGCCTTCCCTGGAAGCAACCTCTTCGCCGCAGTAGCACATTACGTCGCTCTCAAGGCTCGAGTCGACAGTCTCCATACCGACCTAACGGAACGTCAAGGCTGGATGACGTCGTACAACGTACGCTACAACTACACCAGTCCCTGGAGGGTCATCGAAGCATGGAGCGAAGGTGGAGGTCGCTCGCTAATGAGGGAAGTTAATGAGTTGAGCAACGCAACGGCGCGTATTATGACTCAGTATTTTGACCGTTATACTGTGGAGGAGTGGCTCGAGCAGAAAATACAACCTTTATCAAACAAAATGTCTCAACTGGAGCAGAGAGTGACATCACTAACAACCAGAGACACTTGGCCCAGAAGACCTCTTAGTTGGACTTGACACAGGCATCACAAGAAAACACTCACGAGTTGACTGAATCTCAACGAGATATTTATAGATCTACCTTTCCAATGCTGAATTTGCTAAATTCAAGACCCAATCACTACCTCAGAAACTATTTAAGATATTGTGACTTTTCCTGTCACTTCACTTAGAATAGACGTGCCTAACAAAAGTTTAAGACCATTTGTTTTTTATTTTTTATATTCTACTCCTGATTAACCCACGATGTTTTTGAGGATTACTTTTTGGCACGATTTACGTTTCAGGTCTTCAATATTTGGTACAAAAGATGAAGTGCGCAGTCTCAAAAGATAAGCAAGGTGATTGTCACTTATCTTGCTGCGATATTCACTTTAATGTAATCCATTTTTGAAAAAGTTGCCATCTTTTTTTTTTTTTTTTTTTTTTTTTTTTTTTTTTTTTTAATATGGCAAGATCATATTTGAAATATCCAGGGCTTAAAGGGTGCTGTTCGCTGTTGTTGTTGCATTTTCCATCTCTCCGCACGTAAAAATTCCTTTAACTGAGGCAGTATCCAATCAGCTGGCTGATCCAAAGTTTGTAACCAAGTAATGGTGCCCATTATCATCCAGAGAAGACAATTTTGAAGGGGTTTGTACATCTTGATATACAAAACTTTTTTTACTTAAATGTAGTAGGAGTAGTAGCTTGGATATATTCCATTTTCCTTCTTGCTTTCCAGTATAGCTCCAAGAGGTTATGTTTGGCCTGTCAGTATCTAATTGTTGCAACAGTCTCATGTGTTGGATAATTAGGTATTAACTTATTGTTCTGTAGTACTGCTGCCCAAGATTTATCAATACTTTGAATTTTATAATACTGCTTCAGTTCTTTTTGGAACTTTCTTTTAATTGTAATTTTTGCCGAGTGGTATGGTAAGGTTTGATTTTGTTTTTGTAAGTTTTTAGTTCCTTTTTTGGCCGCAACTTCATTCCCATATATCTCACAATCACAAGGTATCCATTGGAGCTGGATATTTTTATTTTGTTTTGCTAATATTTTTATCATCTTTTTTGTTTCCCACATATTAGAACAAGAGGGAGAATTATTTGGTGCAATTGCTTGATGTTCAGCATTACGAAAATAATTTATTCTGTATATATGTCACTTTTTACAACAGAAATTCACATTAATACATAAAACAGACTGCTTTCTAACACCACCGACAGTTTCATTCAGATCTCTTGGATTATACAGCATGTCTACGTACTTTTGCCTAACACATGTAACGTATTAAGAATGTCAAATCATGTTGTAAAAATAATTTTAATAAAACACGCTTTGAATTTTGTTTAATAATCAATAGCGCCTTTCAAATTCATTTACCGCATACTCATGACTAGACTTCGTTCTAGACTTTTGAGACCACCTGACCTTGCTCCGAGCAATTTCTGGCCGTTTGACATCCTGAAAAACACTCTCCGAGGGACACGATTCTCTTTGAGATCAAGCCTAGGATCTGCAGTATACCAGTGTCTAAAACATACACCCGAAGACTCCTTAAAAAAATGTTTTGAAAAATGGGTTGAGCATTGGCAACTGTGTTTAAATAAGGAGGCCATGTGGAAAAATGACGTATTAACACGTTTCTGGACTCAACATTTTCATTTGTCCATGTTCGGTCGATCATGGCCGCTCTGCCATAAAATTATGGTCACATTTCTTCTGTTTTCTCTTTGAGCCAGGCTAATAGTTTTTTCGAGGCACTGGTGTTGGGTAAAATTAGTGTCTTGGATGAAGTATGTTTCTCTCGCCAGAAGGTACAAAAGTCTGAATCTTGCGTTCTTTGTCACTTTCCTTTATTTTTATTGCGTACTGCTTTCACTCTTTCAAGTGTTTGTACCGTGAGGTGTGGCCAGATGATTTCAATCGCATTTGTCAGTATTGGCATTACTGAATATATTGGCATTGCTACCTCTAAGCTGAGATCGCTGATGCAGTCTACTCTATGAATTGCCATCATTGATTGGGTTTGTTGCGATATAAATAGATTGCTACTGCATATAAAGAAAGTAGTGTAAAACCTTTTCTCGTCACAGTGTTTAATTTATTGGTTCGTGTCAACAACAGTGCTAAATAAAATATGAAGGCAGTCAAAACGAAGGAAAACAGATTATACAAAACAGAGTTGCAAAAGCATGAAGTCTATTCCGCAACAGGATTGGCCTCTCTGTTATGTTTTGTGAAACGTTTAGCACTTGTTCGTAACCTTACGCCTAGTTAGTTGAAGTCTGGGGTGGTTTTTGCTCTTGATGGCATGGTGTGTTGTCTTTGCTGATCTCTGCGCACTGGAGTATGTACTTCTGGGCCATCCGCAGTGTGGTTAATCTTACTGCAGCTTCTTCAAGACATTTTTATTGTGTTTGTCACACATTCTTTACTGACACCCAATGCTAATGCAATTTCTCACTTTTTGTCTCATTTTTTTATTTGTCAATCAATACTTCCTGCTTCCCCAGACACGATTACAGAAACTATTTATGCATTTACAGATGTAGCAAGAAAGTAAAGAAGGGAGTAGAAAAACCTGTCACATCTGTTGAGTGAGACGAGATAGCCTTCCACGAACATCTACCGTTATTTGGTCATTTTTTCCCCAATGTCGAAAATGTGGAAAAAGTATGAAATGGCGAAGAAATTTTGGGAAAAGTTTATTGTATCAAAACATTTATGACTTTTTACAGTTGATAAGTTAACAAGTTGGTTTAGTGTCTACGAATTAATCCTCAATGTGAAATAAATTTTTCAAAAACAAATTTTAATTAAAAATATCCTAATTCAAAAACTTAATGACCAGCACAGTTTTCTTGGCATAAATATATGCCTAAATGACTGACATTTAGAAATGAATTTTAAATTAAATCGGTTAGAGGTATTAAACTTCTGTTAGGCACTATATATGTAAAAGTTAAAATTATATGAAGGTGGAACGTACTGAAAACTGCAGCGAAATATACGTTTGCCCATCGTACCGGTGCTGAAGAATGTGGTACACGCATCTTGTGCGCCTGAACTAAGAACATGATTACCTCCAATAAATATTTGCCAGTGTTATAATTAGACAGGATTTTATTTTATTTTCATATCTGTAAAACTTCCTGTCACTGCGATACTTAGAAAGCGAGCTATCCATCTTATATGTCCATGTGTTAACCTCATGCAACATTCAATCAACACTGAGAGCCTCAAAAACACAACCATTCTTTCCTCACAACGCTTAGTCAAATATAAACATACAGTACACGATGAAAAGGAATGAGTTCATCTTCAGTTCATTTACAGAGTGTGGTGCGTTATTTTATTATTAAAGTGACCGGATATATGTTAAGTG
The DNA here is from genome assembly GCA_030765045.1 of Tenodera sinensis. Taxonomy (NCBI): domain Eukaryota; kingdom Metazoa; phylum Arthropoda; class Insecta; order Mantodea; family Mantidae; genus Tenodera; species Tenodera sinensis. Next base: position 125,506,651 of record CM060970.1, read on the forward strand.
TTGTTTCAAAGTCGAGGTGAAATGTAAATATATAAATTAAATTATTATATTTCTCTTTCCCCTGTGTTTACCATACCACTGTGAACATATCCATCGAAGCTGCAACAAGTATTTTTTTTTTTTCGATTAAGAAATATGAAACAATTCATACTCAAGCAGAAGGGTTGTATGTAATCTATGTAACTTTTACCTTCTCTACCACGTACAGCCATGGAAAAATGATTGAGCGCATTAGAAGAACCACGATTTACACAAGTCAATATTTCCAACATGCAGCTCAGTTTATTGCTAGTTTCTGTTATCGTCTGTCGGACACTCAAATAGACTGTATCTTGAATCACCACTCGCTTTGAATTTGCGACATGTATATCTACAGTTTTGGTGTAATAGGAATTTGTCTCTTGCTACCACAGGCCTGGGAACAGTACTCCCAATGTGTAAAGCAATTCCCCTATTCCGCTGTCTTCGAGACCATCAAAGGGCAAAATCGATTTCATCTAATGCGAGTGTATGTATGTGTGCAGGTAAGAAGGGAATGTTCACACCTTCGGAGTACTGCTCATATAAAATTCATTCAGAATAAAGAGAACTTAGCAGGATATTCCCAGAAAGTTTGAGATATACATTTTATTATACTAAGTTCAGTCTCAGGTTTGTCCGCGTCAAAACAAACCCATGTGACCAGTGCACCGTGGTACAACAGGGTAGCAATGCGTGCAGGGAAGTAGTCCCATCCTAGTAATCTGAGTTTTATAATGAATTTGTCGTTGCATGATGTAATATTCTACACAAATACCTAAGAGGTTAATTAACGCTGATATATACTGATAAACAGAGCTACAAGTCCCAACATGCAACTCGTGGAATTGCCTGATATCCGAGTATTGTTTACAGCCAGCAGTTGTTATTTAGAATCATGGCGGACGGCCGCGGTGAATTTGCTGTTGCGTCTTCGTCGACTTATGCAAAGCACAAGGCGGGAAAACCATTGACTAGTGGTGAAAAAACAATAGTGTTTAACGTTTATTATAAGTTGTGTGAGAAATATCCAAGTGTTCCCGTCAAAGAAGTAGCGAAATTACCTTCTGAGTTCACCGGTTTTTCGAGTACCAGTATAAACAGTGCTCGCAAAGAAAAGTAATAATTATGACATGTGCATTGTTTATTTTGTTGTGACTATCAATCTTATCGTCTCTAGTTACATGTTAGTCACTCTTTAAATTGACGGAATAAGGGATCGTATCCTTTCTGTTACGTATTGCATGCACTCACCACATGGTTGTGACAGTATTTCTGGCGCGAATGGCGGAAGGATACATTATAACTGTGAACTGGCCACCTGGGTCCAGTTTCGCGCGGATCAACCTTAGAATGAATAGATAGTAGTAGGAAAATGTCTTAAACTTGTGGTACATTTAGCAAAATCGTTTGAGCCATTTTTGACAAAATGGAAAATAATCAATGTTTTTCCATGTAAAGGGTAGTTTTTGTTGGAGATATTTTCTTGTAAATATATGTGTCGCATCCTTAAAAGACGCTAAACTTGAAAACCAAGTTTCATATTTAACCATATTTTCCTTTATGAGTTATATTGTTCACACACACACACAGGGTATACACACGCGCACACAAATATACGAGCCGTGTTTTTAAAGTAAGTACCGCTTAAATATTTTGCCACTGCAGCGCTGCAGTTGATGTTTGAGCATGCGCAATCACATCTTCCATTCATTAAGAAGCCAGGTCACTTTTTTTTCCTTTGCTTGAGGGTTTGGAAACGCTGAAAATATTGGAACGACCCGCCGACTATGAAGTGAGATCAATGATTCGTTTTTTGAATACAAGAAATGTTAAGTTAATAAACATTCAACCCTAATTATATAAGGTGAATGAGGAAACAGTGAGAGACAATGTAGGTTATCTCACTCAAGATGATACAGGTGTGTAGAAAAATTTATATTTCTTGACTTTACATTTTTAATACACGATGTGCTCTGTGCGCGTTAGTTAAATTTGTGCTATGCTATCAGAATTTTCCCAAAACTTGCTCCGTTTATTGTGACTTCAACTTTAGCCTTTGGTTTGAAAATCTGAAAACTTCTTTACCTTTAAAGAAATTAAACAAACAAAAGCAGTTCTAAGAAAACATTTTCAATCTTCACCAAAACAAAGAAACTGATGATTTTAAAAGTAATTTCTTCGTGCTAGAGATTCATAGTGTTTCTTGGACAATTAGAGTTTATAAAATAAAAAAACTGCTATGATATTTTAGATTTTGTTGCGCTTAGAGTACTCTGAATATTAAGGTATTTTGCACTGTGAATAAACTGAATAATTAATTCCCTCAAAACCATAAAACAGAAGATATTTTCCCTTAAGTGTGCAACATATTGATTTCATACCTATAAAACTCTGACGTATTGCACTCACATGACTTTCTCTACTCTTGTACTAACCATTCTTACAAACTCTTATTCTTATATCTTCTTCGTGTTAGTTGAGATAAACATTTGTACAAATTATCTTATTGCTTATTTCCTTACACTCTTTGCACACTTAACATGCAAAACAAATGAACGACGATGTTCCATTTCACGAAAGTTGCTTTTCCGAAACTCACACACATAACAAGGTATATCTCCGAAATGGTTCACCCTACACGAAAATTTATTGAGACATAAATTGTGTATTTTACCAAGATGTACATTTTTTGTACAGAAAGATTCGGTCTATCTCTAACGGTTTACCAGTTATGCAAAAGTCGTCCAGAGTAAATACGACTATAGGGGCTATAGCCAGAAAATTCAAGATATACATTTCATTTGTTATAAAAATATCTTAAATATATGACATTTTAATCAAAATCGTTAGTCATTTTCAAGAAAATCAAAAATTTTCCATGTAAAGGGTAGTTTAGGGTGGTGCTATTTTCTTGAAAATCTACATGTTGCATTCTTGAAAGACATTAAACTTAAATACCAAATTTGGTTTTTAACAGACTTTTCGTTTTCAAGTTATGCTGTCCACAGACTAACAGACACACACACGGACCTTTTCCAGCAATTTTTTTTTTTTTTAATTCAGGGGGCCTCAAAACATATTTCCAGTGAAATCGTGACGAATGTTTGGGTGGAATACAATGCTTCCTCTACTTACCAGTAGAGAAAGTAAAAATGCGTAGTGTACAGAGCACCAGAAAAATATGACTGCTGGTTATAATGCAATTGCTTTCTGAAGATTTAATTGACTCAACTAATTAAAAATCTTTTAGGTCTGATGACTCAGGTAAGTGGTTCATTAAGCCTTATATATGCATGCGACGTGCTGGCTGTGTATGGCTGGGAAATCAGTTCTACCAAATGTTCCCAAGCTTGTTTCGACTGTTAGCGTGCTGTACTATTGCGTCAAACTTTTTAATATAAGCACTCACATGACTTTCTCTACTCTTGTACTAACCATTCTTACAAACTCTTATTCCTATATCTTCTTCGTGTTAGTTGAGATAAACATTTGCACAAATTATCTTATTGATTATTTCCTGGAGAATTTAATGTATTAGCAAGCTGGCCATGGTAGCTTAGTGGTTAAAGCAGCCGCTCGATAAGCAGAAGATCCGTGGTTCAAATCCCGGCTGTGGCATTGAAGTTTTCAGTACTGATTCCACCTCTTGAATGTTGCCCACACACGGCTTGTGTGTTTAAAAACACGAGCAGTAAGCTTGTTGGTATAAATAAATATTAAGCAATAAGATAATTTGTACAAATGTTTATCTTAACTAACACGAAGAAGATATATAGGAAAAAGAGCTTGTAAGAATGGTTAGTACAAGAGTAGAGAAAGTCATGTGAGTGCAACACCACACAAACACACATACCGATAGAGATGCTTCCGCGACAACCTATGAGCATGGGCGTCGACAGACCTTTTTTCGGGGTGGGGGGGGGGGGACGCATGTTGGAACTTTATGATCAAAGAATATTAATTCGTTAATCTGTTGTCAAAAATTCTAAAGGTGAGTTATATTTGTTGTGAATAACCGTATCAATTTGTGCTACATAAAAATTACTGATTTGATTACATAATTATACTACAGGGTTCCTGTTTACAATCTCTGTCGGTAAGAATCCTCATAGACTTAAACTGTTGTACAAAAATAAGTCTTTAACCAGAGGCAAGACTTTTTTACTTTCTCTACTGGTAAGTAGGGGAAGTATTGTATTGCACCCAAAAACTCGATGTCGAGATTTCACCGGAAATATATGTTTTGAGGCCCCCTGAATCCAAAAAAAGGCATATTTAGAAAAAGGTCCGTGTGTGTCTGTATGTCTGTGTCAGTCTGTGGACAGCATAACTCGAAAACGAAAAGTCGGTTAAAAGCCAAAGTTGGTATTTAAGTTTAATGTCTTTCAAGGATGCGACACGAAGATTTTGAAGAAAATAGCCCCACCCTAAACTACCCTTTACATGGAAAATTTTGATTTTCTTGAAAATGACTAACGATTTTGATTAAAATGCCATATGTTTGAGATATTTTGATGACAAATGAAATGTATATCTTGAATTTTCTGGCTATAGCCCCTGTAGTCGTATTTACTCTGGACGACTTTTGCATAACTGGTAAACCGTTAGAGATAGACCAAATCATACTATACAAAAAATGTAGATCTTGCTAAAATACACAATTTATGTCTGAATAAATTTTCTTGTAGGGTGAGCCATTTCGGAGATATTCCTTGTTATGTGTGTGAGTTTCGGAAAACTTAGAACTTTCGTGAAATGGATCATCGTTGTACATTTTTTTATATGTTAAGTGTGCAAAGACAACAGAATCTCAAAGCTTTAAAACATTTGACTATCGCACAAAGCCTACTGTATTCTAACATTCCCCTTGCACCTACAAGGAAATAAGCAATAAGATAATTTGTACAAATGTTTATCTCAACTAACACGAAGAAGATATAGAAATAAGAGTTTATAAGAATGGTTAGTACAAGAGTAGAGAAAGTCATGTGAGTGCAACACATCAGATTTTATTTTTAACGATAAATCAGAAAATTGTTCAATTACGAAACAAATTGGTTTACATGTATTTGATATAGTTTAGAAGTGATATATGGGATTACTTTTTTTCGTGTATTTTTCATATTTTCGAGAACATTGTGTTTTTAGCGATAAATGAGAAATATCGATTTGTTTTAAATTTTGCATAGAAAAATAAGTTTTTTTTTTATTCATTGACTCATTGTCGTTGATGTATAAGTTTTGGTTCTAATTAATAACAATGAAAGAATTCACACCTAATTCTTACGAATTCAATTACCCGGCTTCCTTTGAGATTACTTTAACAATACTACAAAATAAATATTGCTGGCATGGACAAAGCAAGTTGCCCGACAATGCAATCGTGAGGTTACAGTGAAAGGTTATCTCACAAGGTCACATTTCTGTGTTATCAAAGCCACCGTAGTAAACTTAAAGTGGCTTGTTGTGATGTTCGTTTGCAGACTGTTGACTGGATAGGTTCCGGCGTGTGCGTGTAAAGGTTAAAATGGGATGGAACAGGAAAATAAGTGCATAAGTGCGACTTCTCGTGTGCAGCAATATCGAGAAAATGGTGTTTATGAAAGTGTTGATTGTGTTGTGATGTGTAAACTCTGCAACACAAGAATTGAGAGGAAGCTCGAAGCTCGTGATGTATGTCAGAAAAACAAAAGCCGAGGGCCATGTAAAATGAGTAGACGATGTTAAAACAATTGATGCACTTAGGGGCAACTCAGCATCAGTCATTTGTTTCACAACGGAAATGTTCATGAAGGTAAGCCTGTCCTATTATAATTTCATGAAATAATATTCTATTAAATATTATCCTGACGTCATGCGTGCACATTTTAATGTCGTTTTTAACACTTGTACGATGTTAATGTTTGATAAAGGAACGTCGTGTAATTTTATGATTCATTAAATACAGTAAAACCTGCCTAAAACGGAACGCGATTGTTTCAGTTACATTTTTTCCATTTTCACGAGTTTTCATCTTACAAAGCGTTGTACATATTTTAGAAAAAGAAAGTACAAAAATCTGATGTGTTGCACTCACATGACTTTCTCTACTCTTGTACTAACCATTCTTACAAACACTTATTCCTATATCTTCTTCGTGTTAGTTGAGATAAACATTTCTACAAATTATCTTATTGCTTATTTCCTTGTAGGTACAAGGGGAATATTAGAATACAGTAGGCTTTGTGCGATAGTCAAATATTTTAAAGCTTTAAGGTCCCGTTCTCTTTGCACACGTAACATATAAAAATATGAACAACGATGTTCCATTTCACGAATAAGTTTTCCGAAACTCACACACATAACAAGGAATATCTCCGAAATGGTTCATCCTACAAGAAAATTTATTCAGACATAAATTGTGTATTTTAGCAAGATCTACATTTTTTGTATAGTAAGATTTGGTCTATCTCTAACGGTTTACCAGTTACGCAAAAGTCGTCCAGAGTAAATACGACTACAGGGGCAATAGCCAGAAAATTCAAGATATACATTTCATTTGTCATCAAAATATCTCAAACATATCACATTTTAATCAAAATCGTTAGAGCCATTTTCAAGAAAATCAAAATTTTCGAAAAATTTTCCATTTAAAGGGTAGTTTAGGGTGGGGCTATTTTCTTCAAAATCTTCGTGTCGCATCCTTGAAAGACATTAAACTTAAATAGCAACTTTGGTTTTTAACCGAATTTTCGTTTTTGAGTTATGCTGTCCACAGACTGACAGACACACAGACACACACGGACGTTTTTCTAAAAATGCTTTTTTTGGATTCAGGGAGCCTCAAAGCATATTTCCGGTGAAATCTGGACATCGAATTTTTGGGTGGAATACAATACTTCCCCTTCTTACCAGTAGAGAAAGTAAAAAATGAACAACGATGTTCCATTTCACGAAAGTTCCAAGTTTTCCGAAACTCACACGCATAACAAGGAATATCTCCGAAATGGTTCACCCTACAAGAAAATGTATTCAGACATAAATTGTGTATTTTAGCAAGATCTACATTTTTTGTATAGTAAGATTTGGTCTATCTCTAACGGTTTACCAGTTATGCAAAAGTCGTCCAGGGTAAATACGACTACAGGGGCTATAGCCAGAAAATTCAAGATATACATTTCATTTGTCATAAAAATATCTCAAACATATGACATTTTAATCAAAATCGTTAGAGCCATTTTCAAGAAAATCAAAATTTTCGAAAAATTTTCCATGTAAAGGGTAGTTTAGGGTGGGGCTATTTTCTTCAAAATCTTCGTGTCGCATCCTTGAAAGACATTAAACTTAAATACCAACTTTGGTTTTTAACCGATTTTTCGTTTTTGAGTTATGCTGTCCACAGACTGACAGACAGACACACACACGGACCTTTTTCTAAAAATGCTTTTTTTTGGATTCAGGGGGTCTCAAAACATATTTCCGGTGAAATCTCGACATCGAATTTTTGGGAGGAATACAATACTTCCTTTACTTGATATACGTTGTAGAGAAAGTGGGTAATAAAAATCAAAACGTGTGGCATTTTAATAAGGATATTTATGGCGTAGAATAGCTTACAGGTTGTAGAAGTAGGACCAAGCGATTTCGTTGGCCATGGCTATTCTCAGCATTGCTTCCATACCACAGATTGTCACCATACGCCATAGCTAGTTATTTTATCAGGAAGTATTAGATTCTGAGACAAAATGCTAAGGCTGTTTTAGCACATCTGGCCATTCCGATAAATGGGACAACTCACCAAGGTGCCGTTAATCAAGCCAGAGACATCGAGGCACCTGTTGGTCTTCGCCGGGACGCCTGGTATAATTAGCAGCTTAGTGACGTCACTAGACCTGGCACATTGACCAGTCCGTATGGATCTACGAACCGTAACAAGCTCTTATCATATACACAATCTAAATTTGCATATTCTGTACAGAAAGGAGTTCCTGTAATCTTGACGTGCACATTAATTCCCACAAATGGTGATCATTTGTCCAAATTGCGTCTGGAACTCTCAGGTGTCCGTATCACATAGATCTGTAACCTTCATGACGTCACGACGACGAACGTGGCCAAAGAAAGTTTGATACTGCAACCCATTTCTTCATCCATAAAGATTATGAGCACAAGAAGTATGTGGTTGTGAATTCGAGCCTCTGACTGAGAATTTTGACCCAACGTCAAGAGAAGAGATTGTTTACCTCCTTCAACTATCTGCAGACTTTGCCACCCTTTTAACCCCTAGCCGTGCACTGTATTGCAGTGACGGTTTGATTACATGTACGTTGCGTTTGATTTACGAAAGCACTTTCAAATCTTAAACACCAGTCTATCAATATTTGGCGACAAAGTCGAAGTACATAGCCTTAGAAGATACACCAAGTGATCGTCGCGTAACATATTCCGATATATACAGACTTTTACAGGGCTTTCGAATTGGTTCTTCACCGTCGCACGGCCTTTTGCCTGTGCGAGTTTGAAGCTGCCGCGGCCGGGTTTGCCGCTACTAACCAGCCGCACGTAAAACATGTATAAAAATCTTACCTTATAGAAAATGCTGGAAATGTCGCGAACGATGGTTTAATCGATCCACAACTTCTGTACTTTTCAGATGAGGCGTGGTTTCATCAAAATGGTCGCGTGAACACTCTTTGGAGTTTGGTGTGCTATAGCACGATGCATAATTGGTCCAATATTTTACGACCAGACTGTAAATAAAGACAGGTACCGAAATGACATTTTGACCCCATTTTTTCGTGAACTGACAGAAAAAGAGAAATCATATGGGTGGTTTCAACAGGATTCTGCTACTGCAAGTACAGATCGTGACTGAAAAAATGGGGTAATTGTCTCTGATGTGAGACTGCCTTTGTGGTTTACCAGGAGAAATACGAACTGGTTTGAGAATTCAATGCCATTCTGGCAGATTGTCACAGTAGCTCAATGGTTAGAGCACCCGCCTGGTAAGCGGAAGGTCTGTGGTTCAAATCCCAGCTGTGGCATTGGATTTTTAAGTTCCAGTTCTACCTCTCTTATCCCAATAAAGTTAAATCAATATTTATTGGAAATATAATAATTATTGCTCTTATTTTATCTGCTTGACCCAAGAATGCCCTGAAGATGAGACTCATTACTACAGCATGCCGCTGATTTAAAAACTGCCACACTATGTAATACAGTAAAACTTGACTAAACCGGACCCCCTATATCCCAGAAATCTGGACTACCGGAAAATAAATCTCAGAGCAGAGCTATTTCCTGTGTTAAATAACACTCTAAACTGGAGAACTGCCTAACGCGGAAATGGAATAGTTTTTCTGGAGCCATTTGTACAAATAACCTAAGACAGATTTTCATTATCCTTAATATATAGTTACATGCTACATTTTTAAAGTGCTAGCACCGAAATTCTAAGAACATGTATGGATTTCCTGCACAAGCATCGGTGGATACACAAAGTGTTATAGGGCAAAATTTACCACAAATTTCTGATCTCTGTAAACAAGGGAATCTGACAGATGAAGCTGAAGAAATAGTTAACTTTGATAACGAACTTGCCATGACTAAGACATTCAAAGTGCAGCAGATATGGTGAAGAATGGACAATGATGAGGACATCGCCAACGAAAGGGAGTCAAAAATACACACTTTTAGAGAAGCATTAACTTGTGAGTGACCTTCAGAAATTTGCAGCTTCCAAGAATGTTCCAGAATTGCTGGAGCTGATGCAGGATGCAAAGGAGATCATAGAGCGTTCTCTTCTGAAGAAGTCACAACAGTGCACTTTGACGGATATGTGGGAGAAAAGAAACTAGTGGACAAACTGCAATTATATATGACAAAACATACAATTGAACCTACTTTTATCTACAGAATTTTATTTTAAATTACTCCTTCAGTTTAATTCTATATGATTATATTTCTTGTACTTTATTTTACTGAAATATGTAGAATCTTTTGTAAGACAGAAACCCATGAAAACAGAAAAATATCACTGGAATGATGGCGTTCCATTTTAGGCAGGTTTTACAGTATATAAATATGATTATAGGTAAGTTATAGAGAAACTAAAACTGGAAATGGTTAAGCTGGTTATTAACTTGACAGTCAAGTGGAAAACAAGGGCGTTTAATGCTTAATGTAAATAAAAGTATTACATTTTACACAAACATAAAAAGAAATAAACTCTGTAAAATATTAAACACATATTTTTTCATATCTTCTCAAATCTGTTTTTGCTATTTACGTCTTCTATTGAACTTGTCAAGCTGTACATCAAATTAAATTAACTCTGCATCATCCATTAATCAATTGAAAGGTTCCTGAATGTAGGTACACTTTCTTCAGCAACACATTTGGATTTCTTTCCTTTGGTTCTTTTACTATCATCGATTCTGAATTTCTCCTCCTCCTGGAAGTACACCTTCAGTTCATTCAGGCTAGCAATATGTTGCTCTGAAACAGAAACAAGTTTCTATTGGCTGCCTATTTATACAAGCTGAAACGAAATCATTAAAACATTTCATATGCTACTCTACTCGTCTTTTAGAATATATTCTTACAAAATTTATTATTCTATTTCTTGTTAATCCAGAGAAACTTTTGATTCACATTTATACAATTTACTGTAAGATATACTGGGTAAAGTGATGGATAAGGTTTGTTCCAACACGATCCAGAATCAGTTCTGAATTATCTGAGCATGTGCATAAGAAAATGTTAGTAATAGTTCGGAACACGTTCAGAACTGCTTGTTGGAACAGACCTACAGATTGGAACATTACTTGAACCATCATTAATCTCTAATTCTGAATAACTGCACGTGTAGTAGGCTACAGTTTATACGATTTGCGCTTGTCCAGAATTTGCAGTTCCTGCTTTTGTCCAAAAACCGATTTCACTGGTTCTGAACTAGTTCCCAAAATGTTGGAACAGCAAGTTGGAAATTCAGAAGCAGGTCTGAAGTATTTCACTTAATACGTATATATGAAGTGATGTAGATAGTGTATTGACAGTTACATCTTTATCAAAACTTAAAGAGGCCAATGAGCAAACAACGAATGTAACAAAAGAATTAGGTTTAGAAGTCAACATGGAGAAAATTGTATTTATGAATACATCTAAATTAAACCAGGAAGTGACAATAATGAAATAGTGATAAATGAGGTACAATACAAAGTTGTTGATAAATTTAAATATTTAGGTTCATTGGTCACCTTTGATAATGACTTTAGTAAAGATACCAAAGAGAGAATATTGGCAGGTAATAAGCGCTTCTTTGCCTTGGCCAAAATTATGAAAACACGATACTTGTCTAAGCAAACTAAATTACAGATTTATAACACAACAATAAAACCTGTTGTGATGCATGGATGCGAAACTTGGGTGATGTCAGAAGGCATAATGGCTCAGTTGGAAAGATGGGAAAGGAAAATATATGGACCGACCAAGGATAAAGAGGGGTGAAGAATACGTTCAAATATAGAGCTAAAATTACTATATAAAAAACCTAGCATAGCCACACTTGTTAAAGCTAAAGGGATTGAACGGGCTGCGCATTTTGTGCGCATGGATGAAGGCAGGTCTGTTAAAAAGATCTTTGAAAGCAAAGTTGAAGAGAGAAGAGACAGGAGTAAACCAAGATTAAGATGGCTGGATTGTGTGGAGAAGGACTTACATAGTATGAGGACTAGAGGATGAAGGAGAAAGGCTAAAAACAGAGAATGGGCTATCATCATTAAGGAGGCACTAGCTAGACTGTAAAAGCTGTTTGCCAGATGAAGATACAGTGAAACTTTTCCAATGTTTTAGAAATAAATGAGTCAACCTACAGACAATTATACTTATTTTTGTCCGGACGCGTTTCAAAGATTAGCTCTTCATTCTCAACAGTTTCAACCGCCAGTCGACAAACCAGACACTAGTCTTCGAAATACGTCCAGCCAAAAATGAGTGTAAGTGAAACTATAAGTGGCTACAGGTCGGCTCATTCACTCCTAAAACAGGTCTGAAGTATTTTCTGTCATATTGGAACACTGCTTAGCTACTGCACATGCACAGAAAACAGAACAGATTCTGGATTGTGTCGGAACAAACCTCATATAGCCCATGACATGTGCTCAGATTATTCAGAATCACAGATCAATAATGGTTCAAGTAATGTTCCAACTGTACAAAATTCCGAACTAATTCTGCAAGTGTGCTTGATTCCTCATGTGCATAAAAAACTGTTGATATTAGTTCAGAAGGCATTCAGAACCGCTTGTTGGGACAAACCTATAGAATGCTATTATACGATAGCTTTGAAATTCCATGCTGTTTACACGCCCATGAGAAAAAAAAAGGAAATAGCTTTCTTACTATAATAGAATTACGATAACTTGACATTTTGTGTAACTTGATGACCTTTTTTATGTTTACTTCTTATTTAAATTTTTATCGTTAAACTTGAGTATAATAATTATTTATTTATGCCAACAAACTTACTGTTGGTGTTTTTAAACACACAAGCCGTGTGTGGGCAAAGTTTGAGAGGTAGAACTGGAACTTAAAAATTCAATGCCACAACTGGGATTTGAACCACAGACCTTCCGCTTACCGGGCGGCTGCTCTAACCACTGAGCTATTGTGACAAACTACCAGAATGGCATTAAATTTTCAAACCAGTTTGTATTTCTCCTGGTAAACCACAAAGGCAGTCTCACATCAGAGACAAATTACCCCAATGGTGACTTACTATTGTAAGTACTTTATATCCCAGGATTAAATAACCTTCAGATGGTGATTATTATTTATTTATGCCAACAAACTTACTGTTGGTGTTTTTTAAACACACAAGCCGTGTGTGGGCAAAGTTTGAGAGGTAGAACTGGAACTTAAAAATTCAATGCCACAACTGGGATTTGAACCACAGGCATTCAGAACTGCTTGTTGGGACAAACCTATAGTATGCTATTATATGATAGCTTTGAAATTCCATGCTGTTTACACGCCCATGAGAAAAAAAAGGAAATAGCTTTCTTACTACAGTAGAATTACGATAACTTGACATTTTGTGTAACTTGATGACCTTTTTTATGTTTACTTCTTATTTTAATTTTTATCGTTAAACTTGAGCATAATAATTTCTATTATCTACTGTACAGTATAAATAATATAGGTAAATTTTAATTAGAACACATATACGACCTACACATTTCCTCTCACAGTGAGTAAGGGCTGATCACGTATTGACCTTTCATATCTAGTCAGAACATAAGCAGCCAGCAGAACATTGTCATAAAACCAAAAGTTTGCTACTAATAATGTGGATAAATAGCACAGACTCTTGTTAGGAAGGTTTGAAGGTTTATTGCTTTACCCAGTACAGTGTATGTTTTAGATGAGACAAGTTGTGCAGTGGTTTATGATCGAATTCACTTTTGTATTTATAAGACCAAAGGGGTGTGAGGTTATCTTTCCGACCCTTGTATTACATAAACATCGCAGACTGTGTGTGATTAAGTACAGTATCATCTTGCATTATCAGCAATGTCTTGTTTATTTCAAGGAAGTAAACAGAGACGTTACCCCCATCATCAATGTGTATGATGTCGCCCATGAAGATCCTATCAAGGTCATTCCCACGTCTAAAAACACCCCTGTGTGTGGTACGCTAAACTTTGAATTACGTACTTCTGGTTACAGTGCAGCCTCCAAGATTTCAGGCTTCCTGTTGTATTGCGCCAGTGAAAATGTCCAATGAGAATAAAAGATAAGTTAACATAACAATTGAAATTAAATTGGATATGTTAAAGACATCAAAGGGGAACATATTAATATGTAATAAATTTTACAATATGTTATACATTTGTTTTCTATGTTGTGCTACAATATGCACTTAAGTAATTTTCAGAATTAAGATATGAATAACAGACCCCCTTATTCTGTAAAACTACACATTTTGGTAACTCGACAGACTCTCAATCCACATTAATTTGAGTTATCAGGATTCCACTGTAGCTGTATTACTACCATTAACAAAGAACCTCTCAGAAATAGTTAATGACACAAAAAATGTCAAATTGTGTGCTTGAAAAAGCCCTGGTAAGATTTTGTCTGTTACGGTTTACCAATTAAACAAATATTACTCACAATGAAGGACTTCATAGGCTATTCCCACAAAATTTAAAATATATATTTTATTTGTCATGAAAATGAATTAAATATATAACTATTTAGTATACTTATTATTTATTTATGCCAACAAACTTACTGTTGGTGTTTTTAAACACACAAGCCGTGTGTGGGCAAAGTTTAAGAGGTAGAACTGGAACTTAAAAATTCAATGCCACAACTGGGATTTGAACCACAGACCTTCCGCTTACCAGGAGAAATACGAACTGGCTTGAGAATTTAATGCCATTCTGGCAGTTTGTCACAATAGCTCAGTGGTTAGAGCGTCCGCCCGGCAAGCGGAAGGTCTGTGGTTCAAATCCCAGTTGTGGCATTGAATTTTGAAGTTCCAGTTCTACCTCTTATATTTAGTATACTCTTACATTCATATGATAGCAGGTAACATTACCACCACATTTACCACCACTGCAATCCTGATTTAATTTTATTGTAATTTTAATCTAAAATCAAAAAGTTTTCATCTCACAACACATAATTTTCACATACAAAACATGTTTTAGAATGCGTACCCATTTCACTTATTTATTTTTATGCCTACGTCAAATACTACACAGTCTAAAACAAATTAGAATTTCATACTTACAGTCCATAACTTGATATAAAAGTGTGATGGAATAATGAAAACACTTTGTGCTCTTATCAAACCAGACCAGAAAGCTACTGTTTTAGAGATTTACAGATTATGGAATATCTGATTTGAGATGCAAACACAAGATGTTTTGTAAGGTTGTCTCATAAGTTTGTTTCGCTCACAAGTTCCATCTATAGCACCTGAAAACTCCGAAGCCTCAGTACATTCAAGTTATCACAGTTGTCTAACCCCCCACCCCATGACTTAGAGGCCAACAATCAGACTCGCTATTGGATATGTCAATGTGTGTTTGTGACTGATGTTGGATGCAACAGTGTGAATCTGTGTTACAAAATATGCAAACCAAAAAGGAACATTTTCAACATCTTATGCTGTTTTACTATTACAAGGCCAAAGCCGTCTCACAATGTCGGCAGAAAATTTGTGCTGTCTACAGGGAAGATGCAGTAATGAATTGAGCATGTCAAAAGTGGTTTAGTCAATTTCCAGCTAGGAACTTCTCCTTAAAGCCATGCTTTTCTCCGATCTGAAAACTGAACTGAACTAGAACTTAAACTTTTTCAGTTGATAATCAAGTGATCATGAACAGGCGCCTAGTTTATTATAGAAAGTACTTTTCTCCGGCTGAGAACTGAACTGATGAATGAATCTCTTCTTACTAATTTCTCACTAGATTTTTAGGTTTTCCGCCAGAAATCTAAGTGTCGAAAATTATGGTGACAATTATTTTTTCAGTTCAGTTGAGCGGAAAACAAAGCTTTCACACAGTAGAGGAAGTAATTATCAATTTTGTTCGTGAGAATGAATTTATATCCAATCTACACCATGCAGAGAAAAACGGACTTTGGAAGGTGTAGAGGAATTAGGAAAATCAAGTACATAAGTAAATAAGATTTACTCTTTCTGTATAACATTTAATAATTTTTAGTTTGTTTCTGCTCTGAAAAAAGGCATGCAAAGATTCTGTAATAAATACAGCACAACAGAGTAGGCTTGGTGGATATAACCTCGTCATGTCGGTAGTAACATAACCACACTTGATCGTTTGGTTAAGATTGCATATTTGTCAGAAATACTTTACCTGGGAGGTGTGAACATCCCGAGTGTGAATTATTGTCATTTATGTGTATTACTACAGTTATGGAATAAATAAATGCAATATAATGCTACATGTGGGCAATAAATATGGTGTACTATTACAAATATAGACATCTGTTGTAATATAAAGAAACAGTAGGTTACGTCAGTGAATTCTGCAACTGATTGGATAGCCATAGTAATATTATGACTGGATTTAATTTTGATGTTCTCTGAGGTATTCCATGGTGTCACAATCTTTTAGGTGCCCCACGGCCAAAATCTCATAGGCACCTTCTGAACTACGATTAGCATACCTCAGAGTATTTTCCACAACTTTGCTCATTATTATTATTATTGACAAAAATAAACAACAGTATCCAATTTCAACTCACTTTCCTCACTGCCATGCAGCTTTCCCAACCGCATTTCAACCGTTTTACTTATGGTATAATGTTTTCAGTTCAGTTTTCAGATTGGGGGAAAGCAAGGCTTAAAACAGAAAGTCTGGCAACTACTCTTCATAGCTGTGCTGCGGATGAGGCGTGTTCCCAGGCGTTCTTAATGATTGAAATGTAACGAGAAATGAATTAACTTATGAGACAATCTTATATAGGTCAAATATGCTGGGTGCAGAAAAACTGTGCAGAAAATTGTAGAGTATAAAGGCAGTACTAAAAGAAGCATTTTTAGGAGAGGAAAAAAAAGTCAAGAAGCATTTCTTATTGCACTACATGCATCAACTTAAATTCTTTATGTTAAAAGAGTCTACGACAACAAAACCTGTTTGCAGCACGTCATATATGAACAAGATGTGCACTCTTGTAAATACTAGTCACTGTAGCTAAATGTGCTTGATGTGAAACCTACTGGAGATATACTAATACCACATTGAGTACAGCATGCAATATTTGAAGAAAACACTGAAAATTTTTAGAATGCCATGTTTTATAAAGCAAATTAAATTTGTTTATGGTGTTGTAGTGTTTAACGCCCGCTTTTACTACTACGGCACCGCAGGCGGTGACTCTGATGATACATGGAATGAAGATGGAGCACCGGTGGAATGAGATGGCGGGGGAAACCTGAGCACCCGGAGAAAACCCGCCCTGACGCCGCTTCGTCCATCACGAATACCACATGCGGGTCCCTGGGATCGAACCCGGGCAGCCTAGGTGGTAGGCAAGCGCGCTAACCGCTCGGCAACGGTGCCGCCAAATTTGTTTATATTTAACAGCTACTTTCTAATGTTATTGCGAGTTGATTGTCACACAGTTTGTTAGTTAACATCAATTAAATATTTAGTGAGAGGAGAATCAGGACTGGAAAATTCAATGCCATAGCCGGGATTTTGAACCATGGATCTTCCACTTCACGTGCGGCTGCTCTAACCACTGAGCTACCATGGCAATTTGCCAGTATGACATTAAATTCCCCAACCAATTCATATGTTCCTGGTAGACCACTAGGGAATCTCACATAAGAGATAAGTGCCTCAAGGGCGACTTACAATCATTAGTGCTTTATGTCCTGGGTTTAATTACCTTTAGATGGTAATTATTATTTTATACCAAACGACTTACTGCTGGTGGTTTTAAACACACAAGCCGTGTGTGCGTAATGCTTGAGAGGTGGAATCAGGACTGAAAAATTCAATTCCATAGCTGAGATATGAATTTTCTAAGACTAATAATTTGATTTTCTAAAAATGTTAAGTCTCACCTTTGTATTTCCACAAAATGTAAGATACTTATTTCATGAAAACATCTCAAACATATGAAATTTTAATAAAAATCATTTGCCATTTTTGAGATATGAAAATTTTCAGAGTAAACTGAAACTGAGCTTTCATTTGTGGACACACTTTAACTGCTACGGTTTTCAGCTTCGCAATTTATAATGGGTGTGAAAGACGGCTTAATTTTGCTCAGAGGCCTTTCTGCCAGGCTTGAGGCTCTTATAAGTGCCATAACCTATGACACAGGACCATCAACTTTACTTCCCTTCTGAAGGAAGCCATGCTAAGTATTTTTATGCCCGACAAAATCCATCGCCCTCCTCCTGGTTTGAACCCACGATCTTGGGAACCAGAGGCTAGCTTGTTATGCCTAGAGCACAAAAGGATGACATATTTATGAGACTTGTTGTTTTTTAGTTATGTTGTTCTCTCTCTCTCACACACACACACACAAACACAGGGCGTGTGCACACGCACCTTTTTTCTGAAAAGGTTCTTTTTTTATTCACGGGACTTCAAAACATATATCCAGTAAAATGTTAGAATCAAATTTTTGGGTGGAACACAATACCTTCTCTACCTACTATGTACAGCTATGGAAAAAATTATTGAGCACATTAGGAGAGCAGAATATTTCTAAGTCCCACATTGTGTGGTAGTGTGGTTTACACAAGTCGATATTTCCAACATGCATCTGGGTTTATTGATAGTCTCTGTTCCAAGTGTTACGTGTTGGACACACAAATAGACTGTCTCTTGAATCACTACTCGCATTTATATTTGTGAGCATTTAAGCCAAGCTGTATCGTTTTCCAACCAAACTCAGAACTAAATCAAAAGAAGAATTACACAAGCCTGGAAGAAATTCTGGACTCTAAAGTTTATCTTACTAGAAAAATCTACCAGTATGAAAAAAAAAAAAAAAAAAAAAAAAAAAAAAAAAAAAAAAAAAAAAAAAAGAGGGTCATGGATATGGTATAGGTCGTGAGGCAAGACAAGAACAATTCCCCTAGAGGCGCAGTAGCAATTCTGCACCTGAAAGGCTGATGGTGGGAGAAGTTGCACAAACATATATATGCAGAAGTCGTAACATTTCTGTCCACCAAGGAGTGAAGTTCGCTAGCATAGCTTTACTGCATATTGCTAATGACATTATATATGTATAACAATTAGCACTATAACAAAGCGATTTTGCTGTAACTATGGCCATGTGCCAACAATAACTTTCATGTGAACTGCAATTGTTTCAGCTGCACACTGTTGTAGCGCCTCATAGCAAACTGACGTGTCTATCCCCCTCCCCCCCTCTCAACCGTTGCAGAGAGGGAGGGAAGGAAAGCAGCTTCCCCTATGTGCAAGAATTGTTCATGTCTTACCTCACGACCTGTATATTAACAGTGCTAATATATAGCTCACAGACATGGTAATTAGCAAAAAAAGGAACAGCCATGTTAATTTGCCAGAGGAAAATGGGAGAGAAAGCTACTCAACATCACAAGAAGAGACTGTATGAAGAACAAGGACATCTGCAAGATAATGGGTCTGAAAGATGCAGCAACATCAGCGATGTGTTCAAAATGGAGATGGGGGACAGGGAGCACGTGCTCTGAATATATCCTATAAAGTGGACTCATATAGTGACTGTGGGAACCCAGAATATGGAAAAGGAATGTAGGAAGACAAAAAAAAATCTGTGTGTTGCACTCGCATGACTTTCTCTACTCTTGTACTAACCATTCTTACAAACTCTTATTCCTATATCTTCTTTATGTTAGTTGAGATAAACTTTTGTACAAATTATCTTATTACTTACTTCCTTGTAAGTGCAAGGGGAATATTAGAATACAGTAGGCTCTGAGCAATAGTCAAATGTTTTAAAGCTTTGAGATCCCATTCGTTTTGCATGCTTAACATATAAGTAAGGGATAGTGATGCGCCTCCTATAGCCTCTCCTACCCAATTCCGATCCTCATCCTGCCCGTGGTGCACCCTGCTTTTAACAGATGAGGCTCTGGGGACCGAATCACAGCGGTATAACTGTTTCATCTAAAATGGAGGAAATGTCATTTACATATGTGCTGGCCTATCACAGCACAACAGCGTCCCTCAGAGGCACATGAGGGGAAGGTCGGTGGATCTAAATACCACCTATTTAGTCCTCCCGGCTAGGTCCGATGGACCCGTTGACCAACGATAGGTGTGGTCCTCCTTGCAAAATGGGGGTTTAAGTCGGGTGATGTAACTGCCACATTGTAAAACTGGTGCCCGTTAAGAAAACAGTTACATGAAAGCCACATACATGAATATGAGTCCTAAAGATAAATATTCCGGAGTTAAAAATACAGTTCAAAAGTATTGGAAAGCGCGAATGCTAATGGCTTCATTGCCAGATGCAAGGCACTAGAAAACAACAACATATAAAAAAATGAATGATGTTCCATTTCACAAAAGTTAAGTTTTCCAAAACTGACAAATAACAAGACATATCTCCAAAATGGTTCACTCTACAAAAAAGTTTATTCAGGCATACGTTGTGTGTTTTACTGAAATCTATATTTTTTCTATAGTAACATTTTGTCTATCTCTTACAGTTTATGAGTTATTCAAAAGTCATCCAGAATAAACAGGACTACATAGGCTATAGCCAGAAAATTCAAAATATACATTTCATTTGTCTTATAAATATGACATATGGCATTTTAATCAAAATTGTTAGAGCCATTTTCAAGAAAATCAAAATTTTCATGTCACATCCCTGAAAGACATTAAACTTAAATACCAACTTTGGTTTTTAACCAACTTTTCGTTTTTGAGTTATGCTGTCCACAGACACACACATGGACCTTTTTCTAAAAATGCCTGTTTTGGATTTGGGGGGGCCTCAAAACACATATATCCGGCGAAATCTCGACATTGAATTTTTGGGTGGAATACAATACTTCCCCTACTTACCAGTACAGAAAGTAAAAAGGCAGTGAAGTGAAATGTTTAAGTGTCATCTAGGAAACTTGTGGTCCAGATTAATGAGAGAATAAAGATAGCCAAAAGTGGTCCTATGGAGTTGGCTAACCCGGGGATGTAGTCGTAAGCCACCCTGCCATCACTAGAGGCCCTAGCCCAAACTGGGATATTCACGGTCTAATTCTAATACAAATGCAAGTGGTGAATCAAGACACAGCATATTTATGCGTCCAACAGATGACAAAATATGGAACAGAAACTAGCAATAAACTCAACTGCATGTTGGAAATACCCACTTGTGTAAACTGCACTGCAACACCAAGTGGGACAACTGCTCTCCTAAAGTTTTTCCATAGCTGCACACGACAGAGATACTCAAGAGTTATAAGAAGAAAAAAAAGGAAAAGAAAAGACAGTAAAAGGACAAGACATGAGCTGTGATAATAAGGGACTGGTTATTCAATTGTAGATACCTGATGGTGAGGCAGACGTTCCTCAAAACTAGTTCTAGGGTAAACAGCTAATTTAGTGAAATCTATGCGCAACTACATCTAAGATTTTAAACCAAAGGAATTACACATTTTACGATTTTTGAATAACATACATTACAGAATGCTGCTCAAATAGCATACACAGACAAATAAAACAGTTATGTTTACCATGCAATTCTTCTACTGATGGAAGATCTCCTCCAAAATCTTTCGGAAGACACGTTTTTGGAATGTGCTTATAGAATGGTTCCAAGTCTCCTTTATGAAGGTGAAGCTACAAGACAATTGTAAATATATGGTACAAATTATTATACAGGGTGTAAATTTTAAAAAAATGACAAAAGGATTTTATTGAGTAAATAGATTTGCTAAAAAGCACATTCAATGGAGACAAATTAGCCATCCCTTCCCAATTATGTTACATTTAGAAAACAGGAAATGAATTTGTTAAGAGCATGCACTGAGAAGAAATTGAATAGTCTGTCACCAAGAAAGAACATTTAATAATCATCGTGCTCAACTCTTCACCAAACTATTCTAACAACAGCTTATTTTTCAACTTCTCATAATTCAGAGAAGCTTTCATTACATATTTACAAATTTCATTGTTGCTATAAGAATACTGCACACTAAAGCAAATTAGATTTTTTAAAAAATGGATTGCTTTCCAATTGCTTTGATATTCCGTGCTCTTTGTTACTGTATGACCAAAATAAAAAACGAATAGCAACTTACCAGCTGAAAGAAGTATTTGAAAATTCAAACCAATCACAAAGAATATCTTGGAAATAGTTAACAACATGTATTTGAGAAAGGGCCAGTTTACCAACCGATGTCAAAAAATAGTCCAACACTGTTTTCTAACATCTAGTTAAAGGTTTAACATACTGTTAAAACTCTTGTATTTCAGCATGCTTTTATAACATATTATTAATTAAAACATCCTGTTAACAACAAAGATAACTGTAAATAACAGCTTTTGAGAATGCAGTGATCGGTTTATATGACTTCTGAATGCACTCTGACGTGCTTTTGTCTATGTATCACAGCACTCTCTAACCCAATAATAGGCAACTATTTATGTCCTATCATGTGATTCATAAATTGCCAAGCAATTTGCCTGATTGAGGTTAGAGAAAAAAAAGTGTATATAAATTTAGCTATTGGAATGGCAGCCACAAGGTAACATAGTGTAGCAATGTGAGGAAGTTGCAATTACCACACAGAATATAATGACTATGTATTCAACATAACGGCAATTTATTCTTCTGACCTGTGGACATACCCGCTCACATGCGATAGTGGCTGTACGTAGGTAGTCAGTTTGTTTCGCTTTTGTTAGTGCTCGTTCTACAGTAATTTATGTTTTTTGCTCATAAATTAATACAGAGCAGGTGCTTGATTGTGTTATACTGTGCAATACAATGTCAACCAAATGAAAACATAGTTCCTGTAAGCTAAAAGAAAAATGGGAAGTGCTTCAGCAACTTGACAGGTGGGAAAATGCTACAAAATTGGCTATTGGATTTAGTGTTGGAAAAGCCACTATCAGTGACTGGAAAAAAATTGGGGGAAAAATTGAGAGCTTCTGTAGAACTAGTAAAAAATCAGGTGAAATTTGAGAACTTCTGCAGCACAATTAGTGAAAAAATATTGGAACAATGCAATGTAGTTTCAGTAATGAGTTCTATAATAAAAATGCTTTCCCTACACTACAAATAAGCTTCTTAATAAAACACAACCTGAAGATTTCCTGGCGACGAACATATTCAAGACGTTCTCGGGCTTTGAGCCAGGTGTAGTGATGAAGATATATATACTGGTCCTTTCACTCTTGTTATTCATTCATCATCCTGATGATGGAAGAGATGCACACTCCCGAATCGTCGATGGCTCTTCATCACTACACCTGGCTCGAAGTCCGAGAACATCTTAAATAAGCTTTTTATTGATTTTTTTAATTATGAATTTTTTTTTAGGTCATTTTGAGTCACTTTTTTACACTCATCTTCACTTAGATCGTTTAAAAACAAGAAACGTTTTCAGTTCTTTTGTCTAGGACAGCTCTCTGCAATACATTTTACACAACTACATTTTGTCACTGGATGTGTTTGAATTGTGCTTGTGTTATAGTTCTTCATTTATAATCTTTCTCTTTTATTTTTATTTGTATTAAATCCCTTTATTCTTTATCCGCCTATGCCAGCCTTTCTTTATTATTTTTCCCCTCTATCTTTTTTGCTTCCTAATATTTTCTATAATCACTCACTGTTAATACTTTTCTCCTTTTCTTTCTTTCTCCCCATATACGAAGGTGGGTCAATAAGTAATGCCTCCTATTTTTTTTCCTTAAACAAGTTAGTTATGTGAAAAATTTGAATTTGGCCCAATTTCTCAAACCTTCTTCTCCAATCCCTTGCAGTAGTAACTTCCTAAGTCAACAAGTGGCAGCACTGCATCCTCTTGCAAAATGGCTGACATCGATATTTGTATTAGACAGTGCTCTGTGATTGAATTTTTGACTGCGGAAGGTGAAACGCCAATTCGCATTCACAAAAGGCTAAAAAATGTGTATGGTGATGCAACGGTGGATGTCAGCACTGTTAGACGATGGTTTCTCGCTGTAACGAAGCTGAAGGGCAAACACCATTGGCAGATGAAAGGCGAAGCGGCAGGCCGGTGACTGCAGTGATTCCATGCAACATTCAGCAAGTCGATGAGATCATTCGTGGTGATCGCCAGATAACAACAGGTGAATTGTGTCGCATTACCTCCCTCAGTAAAGGCAGTGTGATGACGATTATTCAACAACTGGGTCAAAAGTTTGTTCACGTTGGGTACCAAGAATGTTAACCGCCCAAAACAAAGAGACAAGGAAAACAATAGCCTCCGAACACTTGCAGCGCTTCAATTTGAAGGGAGAGGAGTTTCTGGAAAAAATTGTTACTGGAGACGAAACGTGGGTTCATTTTTTTTAACCTGAATCAAAGCGGCAGTCAATGGAATGGCATCACACGTCACCGAAGAAAAAAAAATTCAAAACTCAGCGGTCGGCAGGGAAAGTTATGGCGACAGTGTTTTGGAATGCAGAGGGTGTGCTTATAATTGATTTTTTGGAGCAGGGATGCACAATAAATTCTGTCCAATACGTCAGAACTCTCAAAAAGCTGAAAGCACGTCTTCGCCGAGTTCGCCCAACAAAAACTATGGCGGACGTTGTTCTTTTGCATGACAATGCAAAACCACACACCAGCCGTTACACCACTGCAGAAATTGGGAAATTGGGATAGCAAGTCTCACCTCACCCCCCATACAGCCCTGACCTGGCACCATCAGACTTCCATCTGTTCGGGCCACTAAAGGAAGCTCATCGTGGGATTCATTTTGAAGATGAGGAGGCTGTGAAAACGTCCGTGCGTCAACGGCTTAGGAAGCAAGACCCTGTGTTTTACCACACTGGAATACATGCCCTAGTTAAAAGGTGGACCAAAACTGTGGAAAAGGATGGAGATTATATTGAAAAGTGACAAATTAATCGTCAATGTTGTAGTTTTCAAGCTATGTAAATTGGATTCAATTTTCTAGGCAATTAAAAGAGAAAACAAATAGGAGGCATTACTTATTGACCCACCCTCATATCCTAATTCATGTACACTTCCTTGGTTTCACTTTTAAAAGCACATGCTTAATTTCGCTTAACATTCTTCCCTCCCTCTGTTACTCCCAACTACAGGTTTCAAAACCATTTGCTATGTCTCGTCACACTGCGAGCTGTTGTCTGTTGTTGGTCCGTTCCTATCTTTCCACACATGATAGATGTCTTTCTGATCTCCTTTCCTTTCACAAATATACTTTACATCTCTTTCCATTAGGAATAGCATTCATAAATGCCAAATACAGCAAATCACATCAACAGCTTTTTGTGGGAGACATTTTGAACTTCTAACTGAGGTGTGGCTCATATTAACTTAACACTGAGTTTAGCAATTTGTTAAAGCTAATGTTGTTTGATGAAACAGAATTTGCATTAATTTTGGTGTTAAATGTAGCATTAATCAGTGAAACTGGCGCAAAGTGTGCCAAATAATAACTTTTACAAGATCTAGTTTTATGGTGCACTGAGTTTTTGTGTAATTTCTAC
This sequence comes from Tenodera sinensis, assembly GCA_030765045.1. Classification (NCBI taxonomy): domain Eukaryota; kingdom Metazoa; phylum Arthropoda; class Insecta; order Mantodea; family Mantidae; genus Tenodera; species Tenodera sinensis. The sequence goes on from CM060970.1 coordinate 125,531,868, forward strand.
AATTACAATTCTGACTATTCCCAGAAAATTCAAGATATGCATTTTAATCTTATCAGAACACTTAAGAGCATTCTTGAGAAAATTGATGATATAAAGCATTTTCTATGAAAATGTAGTTTTGTTGGAAGGATTTCCTTGAAAAACTTTGTGCTGCTTTCTTTGAAAACAACTTTAGTACAAATCTTTGTATTTAATTGACTTTTCATGCTTGAATTATGCCATTCACAGGCAGACACAGGACCTTGCTGTTTTAAATACTTATTTTTCCCTTTATTGTTACATTTATAGCCTGCTTTAAACTGCAATGGTCATAACTTTTACCTTTGGAAACATATTCCCTGTAGGCAATTGCGTAAACTCAAACACAGTGGTTCTTTTACATTAAATCACACTCGCACGCACACCTGCACGCACATTCACACTCTCATTCATCCTTCCAGAATCTGGGGAGGGTAAGGAATAACCTTTATTATTCAGGGAGCCTCAAAACATGTATTTCCAGCGAAATCTGCACATCAAATTTTTGGATAGAGTGCTGTACTTGCTCTACTTACTATAGGCAAGTAACGGAAGAGCAATAAGGCTCCAAACAGGCTGCATGGTGCATTGTCTGTGCTCTCAGTGCTCATTGCCGTCTGCCACTCTCATAGAGAGGTGCGGATGAAACCATACAGCATTTTTAAAACTACTTTTAAAGACTTTACTTACCATCTTTATGAAAGAAGATGCTGAAACTGACCACTGTCGTTACATTTTTGGCACCTGTTTAGGAAACTATCCATTACTCGCTGTACTTCATGTTGAGAAATGCTGGCAATTGCCTGACGGATATTTTGTTTTAATTCTTCCAGGGTATGTGGGTTTGTCTTGTACACTTTGTTTTTAAGTTATCTCGGAGATAGAAATCGCTTATTGGAGCTCTGAGAAACCTTTCTCCACTGATGGCACACTATACACCAAATTTTTCATCATAAAAGGGTAGTTCATGAACAATATTACGTTCTGAGTTATAGGGTCAATATTTTTTTTTTCTAGTCAAACAGTTGACGCCTGTACATACATGAATACAATTTTGCCCATTCTTTTTTCTTTCTTTTTTTTCTTTTTTAGAACATTAACAGACAGGGAGCATGATTTTCCCATTTTTCAACAAGACACTGCAACAGCTCATACCGACAATGTTTCAATGGTAACAACTGAAAGTGTGTTTCAGGACACAATTATTAATAGAGATTTGTGGCTCCCTCAGTCCCCCGACTTAACCCCCTGCAATTTCTATCTCTGGGGTAAATTCAAGCATAAAGTGTACAAGACAAACCCACATGCCCTGGAAGAATTAAAACAAAATATCAGCCAGGAAATGAACTATGAACTATGGCGAGTGACATAGTTTCTTAAAGAAGTGCCAAAAAGGTATGGACGATGACGGTGACCAGTTTCATCATCTCCTTTCATAATGTTGGTAAGTAAAGCTTTTAAAAGTAGTTTTAAAAATAGTGTATGGTTTCATCCGTGCTGTTCTATGAGTAGCAGACCACAACGAGTGCCAAGGACGTCAACAGGCAAACACTGTGCAGCCTGCTCAGATGTTTGCTCTCCCAGCGAAAATAAAAGTTACACATGTATCTCAATTACTTCTAAACCTCCCCAGTAACTCCTCAGCAGTTATTTGCCTGATAATCTGACTTGTTCTTGTGAGTAAACAATTGCATGAGTCTTACAAGCTGAAAGCAAAATATGTTAGAGTTAAGCAAGTAAGTTTTCATGATTCAAAGCAACATGCAAAAAGCTGCCATTGTATCAATGTCATGCATGAGCAAGACCTCCAAGAGATGCAGAGTTTAGCATCATAGACACCAGTGATGTACAACACAGCCTATTTTGTTTGCCCATAACCATGTAAATGTAAAAGACATCAATCACCGTACACAATCAGTTTACATACTTGCCAACTTCCTGAAAATGGAAACTAACGTGATGTTGCCAAATCTCTCTTAGAAATTAAACTTTGCATGAATGTTCATCCCCATTTATTGCTGATTACTGGTGGAGTGATCTAATTTTAAACCCCACACTTTGTTGCAGCTGGGTGAGGAGAACTGTGATCACACTGAAGGATAAACACACAGGTAAGCACTGGTATATCTTAAAATGCTTACCATTAGCACAACATTCAGTCTGAAATCTTAAGTTATACTTGGTGCCAAACAAGAAGGTTATTGACAGTTGCTTACCATGTGGCAGAAAGCTCTAAATGAACACCAGAGGATGGAGGCGTCATTGTGGTCATTATAGTAACAAAAAGAAGAACCAATTAGAGCTAAGACATTTCCATAGCAACAGTCTGTATTTAACACATGATTAGCATGTGGCTGACGAGCAATCCAGCAGTAATATAAACTGTGCGTCTTATCTTCTATTTTCCCTGCAATATATATATAATGCCTTCTGTAGTGCCAGCTGGCAATCAGTTAGATTGCCTGTATGCTGACAAGTTTGTTTACATCATTCTATGGTTAATCGCTTTGTATTTACTTGTGTCTGAGTCTGTGTATCTGTGCATACGTTGTGAGCATTTGCAATTGTCTTATTCTTTTCATGAATTTTAATTATGTCCAAAAATATTTGCAAAGATAGCACAACCAACTTAGTGTGCTCGGGAGGCAAATAAAATTATGTTTGGTAAGGTACGTTGTATCCCAATTAAAGAATTACACAGTCAATGGTATTGCTGCAGAACAGGGTCGTAAAATAGTTTGGCTTCCCGCTTTGCTTGTTTAATCCAATCCAATTAATTTGGGCCGAAGTAAATGGTTACTTTGGACAAAACAACAAATATTTCACTGTGTTGTCTGTAATAAAGCAGTAAAAGCTGAAAACTGTGAAAAAGGGCACAATAAGTCAGCATTGGAAAATGAGTTTTAGAAGCAAGGATAGAACATCTTGTCATTTCCTTGGGGAATCCCAGCAACAACAGTAATGTTGCAAGTGATTCCAATATCAGTGGCATTTTCCCATTAGAATACGCATCAATATTTCACACATATGGCTCTTCTGTTAACGTAAATCTTAATGTTAATATATACTTACATGTTCTATCCTTTGCATGTAGATTCACTTTTTACTACTGTCTTCAAATACGAATATAAATAATACCCACTCTACATTCCAAGCATAATCCAACTGTCTTTGTGCACATACATAATCCTAACACCCTCTCCACATGGTTGCGATAAGCGGCAACATCATCTCTATCTCACTGCAAACTGTCAATCCCTTTCTTGATTGGCGCCAATTATACAATATAATCCTTGTCATGTCCATGGCAAAAATCTGAACACTCTGAATCTGCCCACAAAGCTGTAAAAATGACTCCATCGCCACAAAGACATAAAGAGGCCACTACACCCATATATTTTACAGACAAACCATAGAAGTTGGCAAGTATGAATTTATATTAATTCTTCCATGAGGAAAGAAAGTAGTAGGGCCCAGATTTTTAGGTGGAATAAACCTTTATTTTAGGTTTCTTGTGTGCTTGAAAAAGGTTTTTTTTCTTGAAAATCGTAAATGATATTCAGAGCATCATTGAGGGGCAAGCTCACACTCTCCAACCAGAGAATACCTTCTGGTATGAAACAAAACTAAGTCTTAATACATGCAAGGACTGCATTTAACGATAGTAACCTGAACTAACTCTGTCTCACTGCTTATAGCAGCAGTAGAAATGGTTTTACAATGAGATTCAATGGAAAAATAACACTTCATTTGAAAAAGGCAGAACAGCTGTTGAGATTATTTTATGTCTAATGAAATTCACATATTCTGCTTGAGGTAGCTTGAAATGAATATACAGCGTGTAACAAAAATGTATGGCACAAATTGCAGGACACATTCCTCACACATAAACAAAGATTTTATGTTATATAAACATAGGTCTGGAAATACTTTGTTTCCATGTTAAAACTCATTTTCTCCAACTCATTAATAATGGGAAACAATAGAACGTACTAGCATATCAAATGCAACTTTTTCTCACAGAAGTTCAATATGCCCTCTGGGAGCATTGATACATGCATCAATCTGCCAACGTAGTGAATCCTGAATGTGCTGATGGATCCCTGGAGTATTGTGTATGGTTTCGCAGCCTTCCATAATGTCGACACAGACTCTGAACATCTGGTACCAGGGGATAGATACACAAGAGCTTTCAGACACCCCCACAAATACAAGTCCAGTGGCTTTAGGTCCAGAGAGCGTGGGGGCCAGGCAATTGGTCTACCTCTACCTATCCTTCTGTCACTGAATCTGTTATGTAGAAGCCGGCGGACATTAACACTAAAATGATGTAACCAGGAGTGCATATTCTCCATGAATCTAATGTGCTGTTCTTGTATGTTTCCCATGATTAATGAATTGGAGAAAATGAGTTGGTTTGTTACACCCTGTATATTTTTAAATTGTTAATTACTCCTAGGTAGCAAAAGAAAAATATGTTAAGACCTAAAAGTCTGGGCCCTAGTAAATAAACAGATAGGAATATTAATTTGTATTTTTTTTCTAACATTCATATTCCTCACAACACAATATATATGCATCAAAACAAAAGAAACTCAGAGAAACGCAGCCTGAGGCCACTAGACTAGATACAATTAACAGCATCATGAAATTGCACATATTTATAACAATACATACCATGTATAATAAATAACACATACAAATAGTACAGGATATATAAACACAAAGGATGCATTAACAAGTATAAATGAACAAAGGTACCCTTTATATAAATCTGTAACTTCTGAGTACTAAACTGAGTACTTCAATTTATCATAAATCACAATATTACTGATTTACGTTATCTGTTATTGAGCTCTAACTATACCCTCCAAGTGATTGGTCATCATAACAGTCATCTTGATTGCAATATGTATTTTCAGAGAGCAATTTCATTAGAGGTGTAATTAAATAGTCAGTTCATGAGAAACACAATACATTTCTTAGCTGTATTAACTAAAACACAGAATCTCTTCCCTTGATCTCTTTCATTCCCTCCATCCCTACTCCTCTCTGACCCTCCCTTCATCTCCCCATGGAACCCTTACTCCTCTCTCTCACACATGGTACTTACTCCCTCATACGAGGCCTGTCTAAAAAGTATCCAACCTTAATTTTTGCCACACAAAGTAGTGATGTTATGGCAGCGCCACTGTGCATGGTGGCAGGAGGACTCTTAATGCTCATACTTGAATTTTCTTACTACGTTCACATGTGTCAGTCACTGGCTGCAGGTCGCCAAGTGAAGAGCTGTTGTAAGTGTTCGTTGTATTTAGTTTTCTTGCAAGATGACTGAATGATTTGAGCAAAGACACTGCATCAGATTTTGCCAAAAATTAGGTGATTCTCAAAAAAATTAGTGGGCATTTGGAGATGATGCCATGGGGTTAACACAAATTAGAGTGGTTCAACCGATTCAAAAATGGCCATACTTTGATGGAGAGTGATGAGCGTCCTGGGAGGCCACAAACCGCTCAAAATGCTTCTGTTGCTGAGGAAGTGGGAGATCTGATACTGGGAGATCGACGTGTGACCATACGTGAGATTACCGAAGACATTGGGATCAGTAAAGATTCCACACACGCAATTCTGCGTGATGGTTTGAACATGTGCAGAGTAGCTGCAAAATTTGTGCCCATTCTGTTGGTGTAACAGAAACAACACCATCTTGAGGTTGCACAACGTCTGCTGGACATTTGCAACACTAAACCTGAGTTTTTGAGCAGTGTGATAACTGGAGATGAGGCTTGGGTTTACAGGTATGACCTGGAAACAAAAGCATAGTCATTGCAATGGCAGTATCCCGAGTCTCCAAGGCCAAGAAAAGCATGACAGGTGCAAAGCAAAATCAAGGTGGACAGTGTTCCTTGATATCCTTGGAGTTGTGTATTATGAATATGCATCAGATGGACAAATAGTGACAAAGGAGTACTATCAAAAGTTCTCCGTCTCCATGGTGCAGCTTGGCGGAAAAGACCAGACTTCTGGAGGGCGAAAACCTGGCAGTTGCAACATGACAATGCTCCAGCACCTTCGTCACAACTGATCTACACTTTTTTGACGAAACCTGAACTTCTGGTTGTTTGTCAACCTCCCTACTTTCCGGACATGGCTCCTTACGACTTCTGGTTGCTTCTGAAACTGAAGACCCCATTGAAAGGATCCCATTTTGAGAGTAGAGAAGACATAATGAGGAATACAACGGTGGAGTTGAACGCCATCCCAAAAGAAGCTTTCCAGAATTGTTTTCAGACTGGAAGGAGTGGTGCGCTAATTGTGTGAATGAACAAGGGGAATAGTTTGAAGGGGATTAAGGTCCCAATCCCAACAGGTAAATAATCTATTTTTCCCAGTCATAGGTTGGATACTTTTTAGACATGCCCTGCACATGTACTGCTGTACCAAACGTTGAATCCCCACTATATCCACTGCTGTGACGTGATCGGTTGCTGCTCAGCAAGCAAGCTCTTGGCGCCATTTACTATCTACTGCTCTAAAAGTATTGTGTACCTGTTCTAATGCACGACCCTTGCTCCCTCTGACATTTGGCACTTACTGCCTCTCCAGCTTCTCCCTCAAACAAGAGGTCCTTTCCATCTCCCTCTAAAATATGACCCTTAGTGCCACCCACGCCCCCTCCCTCTCCTTCACATACACGCAAATAACCCTTATACTAACAATCTTTGTTAGGAGACCTAAAAATGTGTACATTTGGTGAACTCTGATATTGAATTTTTCAGTGTAATACAATACTTACTCTCTTATAGCTAAGCTGCGAACAAAGTAAAGAATACTAGCATTAGTAGTGTTGCCCCACTTTGTTAGTGACATCAGTAAGTACATACAGCATTATATATAAATGCTTTTCACAATGACACTAGAAATCTAGTAACACTTTTTACACCTATACAGTGTCTCCAGATAGGGAATAGGAAATGATCAATTAATATAAATCCATCCCAGAAAAGAAATAGAAAACATAAACCAGTTCTATGAAGCAGAGCTCTGACCGTGGTAACTTAGTTCTGTGTGATGTCTACACTACGAAATAGTGCCCCTTAGTGATTCAACAAAAAATCTTAATTAGATATTGGTGGAAGCAAACCATATTGGCCCAAGTATAACACATGTATTTTTTAACCTTAAAATATCTTTCGAAATGCAAAGCCTAATACGTAATGAGACTCATTCCATGAAGTAGTAGTAGTAGTAGTAGTAGTAGTAGTAGTAGTGTTTTAGGATGCACAACTACCAAGGTTATTAGCGCCCAAACAAAATAAAATGACATAACGTAGGGACTAAGCCCGTAATCTAAAAAACATTAAAATGTCACCAAGACAGCACCAGAAGCTGTAAAAGTAGAGCGAACATACAAACACGCACAATGGGATACATAAGACATAACCTAACGACCGACTAAAACTATCCGGGATAAAACAGCAAGTCAAATATGGTCGTCAATACCGCTAAGGCGGATAAAATAGAGTAAACGCTCTACAGCACTTAAAGTGTCTGCCAGTACCTCAGCAAGGGTAGCTGGCAGACCCACAGAGATACGAAACTGAGCTAAAAACTGGCACTGAAGTAAAACATGCAGCACCGTCAAAGCCTCATTACAATGAGCACAGAGCGGTGCAGCATCCGAGGATAAAAGGTGACGATGACTAAAAAGGCAGTGCCTGATACGCAATCTCACTAAAATTACTTCCTCGTGGCGACAGACACGTGAGGAAGTCTTCCAAGTGACAGGAAGCGGCTTCACTTCCCTAAGTTTGTTCACCTGGATCTCCCTCCATTGCGAAAAGATACCAGCGTGTAAAAAAGCGCTAAAAACATTAGGAGGAATATTAAAGCTAAAATACCTGAGAGCTGAAACTGCTGCTTTTGCAGCAGCATCGGCAGCCTCGTTTCCCTGCAGGCCTACATGTCCAGGCTCTGAGATTCTCTTTGTGGTCTACCGGGGAAGATACAAATTGATTGGAGAATTGAATATCATACTGGCAAGTTGTCACAGTAGCTTAATGGTCAGCGCAGCCACATGTAAAGCAGGTGAGACAGAATATTAGAAGACCCCAAAAGAAAATCGTTCATGTAAATGTTTGTTAAAAGTGTAATTCGTTTTTTGATGTTGGTATGAGATAATTAAATGACGAAAACATGTTGATAAGGTTCATTGTTACGAACAACTAAGTTTGCACAAAGACGTCATCTTTCCATATTTGATTTTAATATATATGTATAAATATTAGAATTGTTTGTGTTCCATAATAAAAGTAGGGGAGGATGATTAGAGATCGCTTCCCTAACGAGAAAGAACTATTTGCGCGGATGAATATGAAAAAGGCGGTGTCGCATCAAAACGACGCTAAAAAACTGTTCACTAGCGTCTCCGTATTCGGCATGGATGGACGCATTTTTATGTGTACGCGTCATGAAATAGTAAAAGTGAATTTACTAAGTGTTTAGAGACCTTTAATTAAATTTCGGCGATGCTAGGGAAGTTGATCCGCTAAAATAAGACTTTCTACTGTGATACAATATAAAAATTGTGAACAAGAAGGTGCAAATAAAATGTTTGACTAAAGTTAAACCCGAGTGTATGTTCATTCCATCCGTTACCAAGCCCTGAGGGAAATAAGAGCCACATTGCTCAAACAAGAAGTCACCCGCGAATAAAAACAGCACCACAGGTTTGTGGTTCAAATCTGGCATTGAATTTTTCAGTTCTGACTCTACTTCCCAAACACTGCCCACACACGGCTTGTGTGCTTAAAAACACTAGCAGTAAGTTTGTTGGCACAAATAAATTTCTACATTTATTTTGAATATTTCAAAAGTGTGGAACATCTCATACCAACATGTGTTTTAAAGTTAGGTTTTATGAACAGAATGGGATTTATTATTTATTTATGCCAACAAACTTACTGTTGGTGTTTTTAAACACACAAGCCGTGTGTGGGCAAAGTTTAAGAGGTAGAACTGGAACTTAAAAATTCAATGCCACAAGTTTGTCAGTTTGTCACAATAGCTCAGTGGTTGGAGCGTCCGCCCGGTAAGTGGAAGGTCTGTGGTTCAAATCCCAGTTGTGGCATTGAATTTTTAAGTTCCAGTTCTACCTCTCAAACATTGCCCACACACGGCTTGTGTGTTTAAAAACACCAACAGTAAGTTTGTTGGCATAAATAAATAATAATTACCATGTGAAGGTTATTTAATCCTGGGATATAAAGTACTTGCAATAGTAAGTCACCATTGGGGTAATTGTCTCTGATGTGAGACTGCCTTTGTGGTTTACCAGGAGAAATGCGAACTGGCTTGAGAATTTAATGCCATTCTGGCAGTTTGTCACAATAGCTCAGTGGTTAGAGCGTCCGCCCGGTAAGCGGAAGGTCTGTGGTTCAAATCCCAGTTGTGGCATTGAATTTTTAAGTTCCAGTTCTACCTCTTAAACTTTGCCCACACACGGCTTGTGTGTTTAAAAACACCAACAGTAAGTTTGTTGGCATAAATAAATAATAATTACCTATAGGGGAATTTTATCTACCTAAAACCTGACAACACTGATACCAAGGATCAAGAATAGGAAAATTCCATAAAAACTGATATGCACGTCACTCAATTTGTGCAAGAATAATAAAATTAGGGCTTTCCAATATGTTGGGAGCATTTTCTAACTGCATTCAATATTTAAGTAATTTTTCTTGTGAAAGCCTTCCAAAACTTCAGCGTAGTCTTATACATGAGGGCGTCATATTTGGGCCAATACAGTACGGTTTAACATGGTCATTTGGGATATTTGATTCTTAACTAAAAGCTAAAAAGGAAATGGTTTCAGTTCAAACAGGAATTTTTTATTAAAATTGTTTGTACATAGACTTAGCTCATAATAGTGATGATCATGAAAGCATTAACTCTTTACTTGGTTAGTAGTGGCCAATACGTATCTTCAAAAATGTACACAAGGGTTCCCTATAGCAGATGTTTAAAAAAAAGGGTCCGATATTGCAACAGGAGTTGGAATTGGTCAAAACTAGAATAAATGTTCCTGTAAACATATGTCTGGAAACAAACTGGTGTTCAGATATGAGCCATTTTACTTGTGTTGAGTATTTACACCAGACAATGGGCTTCATCCAACAAGCAAGCTCTAGTGAACACTTTACTCTCACAAACATTTAACAGAACAATTGTTGGTAAACATCCATAAACAACAAACAGGAGTTGTGATGATTTCTGCCATGTTGTCCTCTGGTAACATTCGCATGTTATGTTGATATTACTATAGGAGATCCTCCATGTGGTTACCATGCATTCTTACACAGTACCTAGGCAACTGAGTTTCACATGACTTTTTTTTTTAAGAGGAAGTATTGTATTCCATCCAAAAATTTTATGTTGAGATTTCACCGGAAATATACGTTTTGAGACCCCAAATCCAAAAAATCTGATGTGTTGCACTCACATGACTTTCTCTACTCTTGTCCTAACCATTCTTACAAACTCTTATTCCTATATCTTCTTCGTGTTAGTTGAGATAAACATTTGTACAAGTTATCTTATTGCTTATTTCCTTGTAGGTGCAAGGGGAATGTTAGAATACAGAAGGCTTTGTGCGATAGTCAAATGTTTTAAAGCTTTGAGATTCTGTTGTCTTTGCACACTTAACATACAAAAAATGAACAATGATTATCCATTTCACAAAAGTTCTAAGTTTTCCAAAACTCACACACATAGCAAGGAATGTCTCCGAAATGGTTCACCCTACAAGAAAATTTATTTAGACATAAATTATGTATTTTAGCAAGATCTGCATTTTTTGTATAGTATGATTTGGTCTATCTCCAACTGTTTACCAGTTATGCAAAAGTCGTCCAGAGTAAATACGACTATAGGGGCTTTAGCCAGAAAATTCAAGATATACATTTCATTTGTCATAAAAATATCTCAAGCATGACATTTTAATCAAAATCGTTAGAGATATTTTCAAGAAAATCAAAATTTTCGATGTAAAGGGTAGTTTAGGGTGGGGCTATTTTCTTCAAAATCTTCGTGTCGCATCCTTGAAAGACATTAAACTTAAATACCAACTTTGGTTTTAACCGACTTTTCGTTTTTGAGTTATGCTGTCCACAGACTGACACACACACACACACACACGGAGCTTTTTCTAAAAATGCTTTTTTTTTTTGGATTCAGGGGGCCTCAAAACATATTTCTGGTGAAATCTAGACATCGAATTTTTGGGTGGAATATAATACTTCCCCTACTTACCAGTAGAGAAAGTAAAAAAGCATTTTTAGAAAAAGGTCTGTGTGTGTGTGTGTGTGTGTGTGTGTGTGTGTGTGTGTCTGTCAGTCTGTGGACAGCATAACTCAAAAACGAAAAGTCAGTTAGAAACCAAAGTTGGTATTTAAGTTTAATGTCTTTCAAGGATGCAACATAAAGATTTTGAAGAAAATAGCACCACTCTAAACTACCCTTTACATAGACAATTTCTCAAAAATGTTGATTTTCTTGAAAATGGCTCACACGATTTTGATTAAAATGACATATGTTTAAGATATTTTTATAACAAATGAAATGCATATTTTGAATTTTCTGGCTGTAGTCTATGTAGTCCTGTTTATTCTGGATGGCTTTTGAATAATTTGTAATCCGTAAGAGATAGGCAAAATCTTACTGTACAAAAAATTTAGACCTTGCTAAAACAGGGAATTTATGTCTAATTCAATTTTTTGTAGAGTGAACCATTTCAGACACATTCCTCGTTATTTGTGTCAGTTTCAGAAAACTTAAAACTTTCGTGAAATGGAACATTGTTCTTTTTCTTTATATGTTAAGCATGCAAAGAAAACAGGATCTCAAAGCTTTAAAAGATTTGACTATCGCACAAAGCCTATTGTATTCTAATATTCCCCTTGCACCTACAAGGAAATAAGCAATAAGATAATTTCTGTAAATATTTATCTCAACTAACACGAAGAAGATGTAGGAATAAGAGATTGTAAGAATTGTTAGTACAAGAGTAGAGAAAGTCATGTGAGTGCAGCACATCAGATTTTTTAATCGTGTTTTTTCAAAGAAGATATTTATACATGATACATTGCATTTATATTTCAAACATAGAAAGTTGTATGAATTGTATGTTAAGGGCGAGTAGAGAAGAATATGTGTTACGTAAAGGAAAAGCGAATACACAAAACCATGTGAAAGTATTATATTGTATAGTAAAATGGACAGCATAAGATGCTTCTCCATGAAAAACTAAATATAGGTGCTGAATTTCGTGATGATCAGTCAAGTGGTTTTCGAGATTAACGGTTACATACATAGAGATGTCCACCTATAGATGATATGAATTATTTGTAGAAGAGTGAGTAGAGAAAGAGATGTGTGTTACCCAAAAGTAAGTGGAGAAAACAGTGTGAATGTAATACGCAGCACCTCTATTTCAAACATACCGAAAATTGTATGACATTTGTAGAAGGAGGAATACAAATTTTTTTTGTATAAAATTCAGTTTTTTCAGGAAAATTGTTTATAGAAGAGTGAGTAGAGAAAGAGATGTGAATGTGTTACCTAAAAGCGAGTATAAAAAACAGTGTGAATGTAATATGTCACATTTCTATTTTAAACATACAGAAAACTGTACAAAATTTGATCCAAATCATTAGAGCTGTTTCTGAGATATGCGAAATTTATTTATATAGAAGAATTGCTCATTTAAAGATATTCAGCTCTTCTTCTTCAATAATCTCTAACTCCTTCGAACACATTTGTCTGCTCTGTAATTTGGCTCATGAATTGGTCACACAATCTTGTAATGTATGCACACTGTTGATGGATTTTGCATACATGAAAATCTTTAAATGTCCCTCCTCGACTAATCCATCATCCATTAATTGTTTAAGTATTGTCACACAATACGAAAATAGGGTGGTGCCTCGTAATGCATAAACCACATGCATTGTCTTTCTACAGGCACAATGTCCTCCAAAAGCACTGGTAACTCAAGGAATCGATGATACACAGCACCTGTTAATCTGTTTGGTAAAATGTACGGTTCTAGGAGTCAAGTCACCCACAATTCCTACCCACACAATGGAACTAAAGTGATTCTGATGCCTCAACTACATGACTGCTCCACCAAATGCAACTCACACTCAACACGGGTAAAATGGTTCATATCTCAACAAGTATTTATTTCTGGACATTTGTTTATAGGAATGTTTATTCTAGTTTTGACCAATTCTGTTGCAATATCAGACACTTTTTTAAACACCCGATATAATACTTGAAACAAAAGCAACACGAACAATCTTCTGAACCAAATGGTTTAGTATGTCATCACGAACTCCATCACTGAAATGTTTACTTCCTGACTCGAGTTTAGCTAGCAACCATTGAAGCAGGTTGTGTGCTTCCAGTCCCGTTTTGATTTAACTTGAGTAGCTGCAAAACAAAAATGAACATGGGCCCAGCCAATACAGTGACGTTACTCTCTCAGCATTGCCAGTTGCCCAGCGAGCGGGTGACAAGAGATTGAGGATATGTCTGTCTTTGTCACACTGAAACCATTTTGCATGTAAACAAATTAAACCCTCCAAGATGCTGTAGTTATAATGACAAGGATATTCACCCTTGTCATATAAATCATCAATTGTTCTATGTAGAACACACTTCTGAAAGTCCTCTAAGTTGGTAGCACGTTCTTTCACTGCTTGATGTTTTCCAGGAGACCTAAATATGGGAACTTCTGATTTAGTGAACTGCTTGTCTTGTTTAACAAGTTTGTCACAGAGTGAGCAATCACATGCCAAGCTGGTGCCGTTAATTCTCGACTCTGAGCAAATTTGCACATTCAAAAACTTCTTTAATTAACAGCTGTTTGAAAAGCGAATACACATAAAAACAATATTTCTAACCTGCTTATGTAAAGTCTTACGATTTGTCTCGCAATCACTAATATGCATACTTGCTAAGCGACATATTTACCAACTTTGAAAATCACTTGTGCGCTCTTAAAGGATCACTATTTTACTGAATGCAAATTACAAAATCCATCAGCTGTGTGGTTTGTTTCTGTTTTTCTTCACAGGTAGTGACGGATTCTTCTCTTTACCTATCTCTGAAACCCATTTTCCACGAACATGGTGCTTGGACAGTTACCCTCAGAAAAAATAGCTCTGTGAAATAGGGAAAACAAAATAACTCTGTACGTAATCTTCTGAGCATGCAAAGAAATTAGCATAGGGTTCAGTAAAGCAAGCCTGTACGCATGTTTAACTGTACAATGCCATATGCATCTCACTTGCTAGTCAGCGATAAACCAGCAACATGTGGGCCCACCTTATGTTCATTCCTGTTTTGCAGTTACCTTACACATTGAATCGTGACACAAGTTTTATCCATGTCAAGCTTTATGGAGATGCAAAAATACATTGTATGCAAATTTTGGATAAGAAATTCCTGTTTGAGCAAAAGCCTTCTGTGGCAGCTTTTCATCGAAGATAGCAATGAGATCTTTGTTTCAGGGTCGTATTTAGCAGGCGACAAGTAAAGATTATGACGGTGAGGGCTAATATCTTTTCAATTAAAGTCTGCATTCTGCCAATATTAACTTTATTTAAATTAAGATAACATATATTCACAAATTATCTCACTTTAAACATGTTCTTGAGTCAATGTCTGAAACTATTTGGTAAAATGGAACATGCCCAACGTGAAATGAGTGAGTGGATGGGTGGAGTTTAAGGGCCATCAAGGGTCAGTTGGGCACTAAGTCAGATTTTAAAGACTAAAACTCACAAAGTGATGTAGTAAAAAGGTGAAAGCTAAAACACAACATTAAAATTAGTAAATAGTTAAAAGCAATAAAAAACGAATGTTAAAACATTGAAATCTGGAAGCTAAAAGAGTAAGGGTTAAAATGCTAAAAACAAATGGTAAAAAACAACACAAACCATAGGTGATATTCTAAAACTGTGCAACCAAATGCCCAGGAATAAAACACAAGTTTAACTTGTTTCACGAAATCAATTTCGGCGATGAACCACAACATTGTATCTACAGACCAGCTCATCACGTAGAATTGACCACAGGGTAAAACCCAGGCCAAGGGATTGGCACAGTCTAGTATATCGCAGACAATCAATCGAAACGTGCGACACTGAGAGTTGTACGCCACACGTGTCTGTACAGGGGCCGGGTAACTGCGCTAAAGGTGGCCATTAATGGCACTGAGTGACCTATCCGCAACCGCATTAAAGCAACTTCTGACCAATGGGAATCCCTGCAAGAAGCCAGCCAGGGTTGCACTGTGTTCTTGATTGTCCACAATTGCCAGCCACCTCTTCCCAAGACTTCCGCCACAACAAAAAAAGGTGGCAACAGAGGTACTGCTGCACATCCCTAACAGGAAGAGCATGTGTGGAAAACACCCCAACATCAATTATAAGTGAAAATCGTGAGAAAAGACAAATGAAAGACAATGGTTACTGAGCTCTGTAACCAAGAAGAGTAAGTAGTGAATCTTTTTTCAGGACAGTTGCAATATTGACGTCAAACAGGGTAGACATCGAGACCTTTGTGTGAATAGTAGCAAGTGCGTGACGTAAATTTTGGAAAAAAGTTTGGTAATCCTAACTATAACGAGAAATACCAAACAATCATTGTGATTGTGCTGTAAAGATATACCATACAAGTTATATCCACAGATATAAATACAAGTAAGCAAAAGAAAAACTGACGCTTATCATAAAAATGACATAATTGAACTTCGCGTCAGAAATACATAGTTACAGAAGAAAACTTTGTCACAGTGATATCCCACATAGTTTTGCACACTGACTTCAAGAATATTTTTAAAAAGTGAGATAATTTGTGAATATATAAAGTTAATTTTGGCAGAATCCAGATTTTAACTGAAAAGACATCAGCCCTCGGCATCATAATCTCTATCTGTTACCTGCCAAATACAACCCTGAAACAAAGATCTTGTCACTCTCTTGATAAAAGACTGCCACACTTCCCTTGTAAGATACATTTCAGTGTTATTCTTTTGGTATACCCACTCTCCTCACACACTGCTGCTGCAGATTTTCTTTTCATCTCTCTCTTTTATTGGATATTTAGAAAGACAAATAGACGCTACTTCATTTAGAACATTTATATATTGGATTTAAGCTTACCATGTTGTACAGTTCCTTCTTCATGAAGGGTTTTACCAGTGCCATTACTTGGTCCATAATAGGTAAAACATTGATGACATGTACAGCTTTCAAACGCACTGGCATTCCTTCCTGAATAAAGAAAACCAACTTATAATTTAACTATACAGGTACTAAAAAAACTATAGGGACAGTCTTTGAGTATGACTACTAGTATAACAAGAAAATCACAATTGGGGATACTTTACAACACGTAATGTGAGAGAGACAAAGGTCCAAGTTCAAGGGTTTTCCAATGTGCATGTTAAAGCAGACTGAAATGATAGATAATACTAGTCATTGCATAAAAGACAACATCAATATGAACTGCATAGCAAAAATAACCAACTTAGAAACAAGAAAAATTGTGTACTTCAGTTACTTTCATTCCATAATGACATACAGGATTATCTTCTTTCTTGGAAGTTTAAAACCAGTGTTGTAATAATCAATTTAAACCAAAAATATATAATCCCCCAGAGACCAAGGAAAACAGCGGTTGCAGCCTTCCGACTATTGACAAATCATGACTGCTTGGCAAGTCATCTCTACAGAATAGGTATCTCAGCCTCACCAATATGTGTCCTGTGTAACGATCCAGCAGAAATGAACGAAGACCACTTGAAGACCTGTGAAGCATTAAGATCAGAAGAAACTACAGTTCAAAAGTATTGGAAAGCGTGAATGCTAATGGCTTCATTGCCAGATGTAAGGCACTAGAAAACAACAACATTTAAACCAAAAAGGTGAGTCAATCAATAACACTACCCAATACTTATAATTTACCGGAGCATGTTTCAGAGGCTACATTCCTCCATTATCAACCAGACATCGTCTGGTTCTCCCTGGTGTGGACGGTGGTGTTACCTCTGAGGTCTCCTCTGGTGGTTCAAGGAACTTGCTGAAGATATCTTTCTTGGGGATGTTGAAATTGAATACTCTGTTTCTATTTTTCAAAATGAAGATTTGTTTCCACATGGACAGCTCTTGTTTTTCTGTTACGTGTTTGAGGAGTTTCAGTTCTGGCTTTATGTAGTGGTTTTTTGTCCTAAAGTGAGTGGCAACTGCTGTTTTCTTTTTACGTTTCTAAAGTGTTCCTTGGATCTTATTTCTAAATTTCTTTTGGTTTTTCCTACATACACTTTATTACAGTCACTGCATTCAATTTGGTATATGCCAGATTTTTTATTGGGTGGGATGGTATCTTTGATGTTTGAGTTCAGTGGATTCTTTATGGAGTAGTGGTTCACTGCTGCTAACTGAATGTTCTGTTCTTTGAAAACTTTTGAATTTTTCGAAGGCTCACGTATGGAATGTGAATTTTTTTAATGTCATTTTTGTTTCTGCTCGTTTCACTTTTTTGTCTACTAATGATTTGGGGAAGCCATTTTTTGTGCCATTTTAATTATTTTGCAATATTCTGCTTTGTATTCTTCTGTTGGAAGGAAGTTGAGGTGTTATTAATCAACTCACCTTTTTGGTTTAAATTGATTATTACAACACTGCTTTCAAACTTGCAAGAAAGAAGATAGAATTCTACTTGTTGGAATGCTTTGCCTGCAATTGTTTAGCACTGACCTGAATGTAAGTGAAGAACTTGCGCATAGCAGAGAGTCCCACCCTGGTCAAATGCATAAGTTTGACACCTTTCATGTCAAACAAGAATACAAAACCAGGTAGAGTTCCTTCTCGCTGAAGAATGCCATCAACAGCCATCATAAGTATTTTTACTCCATCATTAAATACATAATGTGACGGTTCAGTGTCACGAAGACTATGGAAAACAATTGCGTAACCATTTGGATCCTTTTCTGGAAGTGCAACATTATTCCTAAAACATAAAAATAATAATCAATACATATACACAAATATCTAAAGACTATTATTTATTTATGCCAACAACTTACTGTTGGTGTTTTAATCACACAAACTGTGTGTGGGCAATGCCTTTGTGGTTTACTGGAAAAAATACAAACTGGTTTGAGAATTCAATGTCATTCTGGCAGGTTGTCACAGTAATTTAATGGCTAGAGCACCCACCTGGTAAGTGGAAGGTCTATGGTTCAAATCCTAGCTGTGGCATTGAATTTTTAACCTCTTGAGGGATATGGACGTGAAATCACATCCATTTAAAATGATGGATGAGCGATATGGGCGTGTATACATGTCCTGTGCGTTTAAGCATTTAACCCTTATTTATCCCTTATCCAACTCAACTTATTATAATTTTCCCTTTATGAAACATTTTAGTAAGATCTATATACTTTATTGGCTTACCTTAATATGTTCGTTCTGCAGTGATTTACCTCAAAACAGGGATAAACACACAAGGGTACGTACATTTCCACATTCGCAAATTCCCTTCTTGCGGCACACGAAACACTTTCGAGATGGGCAGGACTTCTTTGCTGTTGGTGGTATCCTTTTAGGATAATGTTTTCCTTGAAGTCTGAGGGGTGCAGGGGTTTTGGATTTTCAACCCCCAACATGGTATTGTTCAATTAGGCTGCGAGCTATTTATAGTCGGAAGTCAAGGTCGGTCATTGTCCTGTGTGGGTTTAGAGCTCTCCAAATTACCAAACAATTGTATAGGTTATATCCAGTTGGTGCAAAAACACCTTTTATACCACTTCTCCCTTCAGCTACAAGCAGGAAAGAATACGTATGTATTTCAACAAAGAAAGACACAGACTCTACTCAGTTACGAAACTCGCGTAAGCAAAAGTTGCAATGTGCCTCTATTCTGGTGACTCAAGAGACCACGCATACAGTAGCGCTTTATTACACAGTATGCTGACGCATAAGGCACACATACAATGGGTGCTTCTTTACTGTTTCTTTCCGAGAACTTATATTAGATGCGTTCGACAGAGCAAAGTTGACTTTTCACCACAGTGAAACAAAATTGTGCCATTTCAACGTTTTGTAAATACAACTCAACTTTGCTGATGACGTACATTTATACCGCATATAACGAGTTTTATACCAGTTTTTGTTTCATTAAAATAACTTAATATTTACACAAAATACAGCTGTGTGTATATGACGCACTTTAAATGCCCTGCGCTGGATATTGGGTAGCAGTTCTCGGCTCGCAGACGTTTTAAATGGCCATCGCTCAAGAGGTTAAGCTCCAGTTCTACCTCTCAATCTAAAGACTATGCTTACATATGCAAATCAACACCACTATGTCTCCTAGTAAACTGCATGCCCAGTACAAGACTAACTTTTGTTGAAAAAGTCATCATTCAAGAAGTCAAAACGGATTTGAAGAAAAAACCTGAAATTATGAAAGAATACTTTGTCAATCTACCTGAAGGTTAAAGGGAAAATTTTAAGGAGCGCTTCGAGTTGGTGCAGTTTTAAATAAAGTGGGTGCATCATTGAGTCTTTGAGCTTTCGAATCTTTGTTATCTCAGGTCGTGGTGCAGGGTGAAATGAATTGTGAACTCGGGGTTAAATGTTTGTGAATTATTTTATTCACACCTTTTCGTTAACAGTATTTAAATTGTATCACAGTAGCAAATCTTTTATTTCAGTGGACTGATTTCCTTAGCATCGTCGAGATTTAATGTCTGAAAATTTAGCGATATTTCGCTAAACGCGTTTTCTATCACTTTACACTTCATCGATCTTATGTTCTTTCATTTAATTGTACACTCCATGTAAATTAACTTGTTAACATTAATCAATGTTTCACTTAATTTCCTGTAATTAATGGCCTCTGAACACTTAATTACTTTACTTTCACTATTTTATGATGCGCACATATAAAACTGCATCTACTGTACAATGCTATTGGCAAAGAGAGAGACTGATCTTGCTGCATCTTTTGATTTATGCACATGTATCCATCCGCATATGTGTGCATTTAGTAGCGTCATTCTATGACGTCACTTTCCGCATACTTTTATAATCCCAAAAATGCTAAGAAAACGATTTTAATCTATTCCTTTAACATTTTTGGCATTCAATATTTAAGAAAATCCGTAATTATTATTTATTTATGCCAACAAACTTACTGTTGGTATTTTTAAACACACAAGCCGTGTGTGGGCAAAGTTTGAGAGGTAGAACTGGTAGGGGTCTGTGGTTTAAATCCCAGTTGTGGCATTGAATTTTTAAGTTCCAGTTCTACCTCTCAAACCCTTAATTTTTTTTAATATTCTAAACAATTGAAGAATGATGTAACACCAAGTTAATTACAAATTTGAAATAAATCAAATTCACAACATACTTAATTTAATTTGGGGACGAATCATATATACTGTTTCAGAGTGAAACTGGAAGAGTTGGAAAAGAGTGAGACAACTGAAAAATCCTGATAGATACATTTATCTGTATTGCTAAAATGTCAATTTTAACGTAACTTAAAAAACTCAAATTTTTGGATATTTCAATATTTGTTCTTGTACCTTTTGCTTCGAATTATCAAAGTTCCACTGAATATGAAAGTCATCATAGCAATTCAATTCCAACACTAATGGATATGACTCATGATTCCATTGCAACATACCACATTTTCACTGTTATTTGTAAATAATCAGATCACTGAAATTGAGTAGTTATCGTGTATCAATTACATATGTTGTGCAGATATAAAAGTATGTTTCTAATGCTGGGTTGCAAGAAAACTGCCATATAAGTAGCTACTCCCTTCTTTAGTTAGTGACTGGGTAAACTAGCGAAGTCTCTAAACTTCAGGCAGTTGCAAGAATGACATTATTCGATCAGTTAACTACTTTTGTTCTCAAGAAGAGAAGATGAAATTCGACACAGCCGGTGTAGTTGGGTACAGTTATCTTGATCACCTGTATGATGGCACTGCAAGGTGATAGAGTCCACGTAATCAGCATTCATTATCACCCATTGTTTTCCGCAAGTCAATATTTAAAAGAAAAGAAATAGAAGTAAACTTTTTGCTTAAAAGGGACGGTGGATGGCACCAACGACTTTAATGAGGCAATATTATGTTCTTAAACCACTACTTATTAACTTGGGATAACTTTGCACCTACCCTGGATTTACTAAAATATGTAGGCAGCTCTGATGGTGGAGTGACGTAAACAACATGATAGCGAGTTGCATAAACAAGGAGATAGCAGATAGAGGAAGTCTTCAATTTCTTGAATTGAGTACGGTAGCTTGTCATAATTGGAAACATGCATCAGTGCCAGAAGTACTAATAAAAAGTATTTTGGGACAATAGAGAACTTTTCAGCATGTATGCAATCTTACCGAAATGCACTCAGATCCATTATAACCTCTTTGTCAGGCAAAGACTTTATAATGAAGAAAACAGAAATACAACACCTGCCAGCATAAAACTATAATTCTATACACATATCAATTAACAATAATGCATACGGCAATAGTTTTTATTAACTTGTATCTGAGGATGTCATAATATGAAACAAATTAAGAGCAAACCACACAATGAAAGCAATCATGGCGGCCATTTACTAACTGTTTAAGGTCCAAGATTCAACCCATACTGATACTCAATCAATTAGCATTGTAGATTGGTCTTGCAACTCTTGCAAACGAACACTTTAACGCTAACGAAACCTATAAGTACGTTCTTGCAACCCAGCATTAGAGTGAATCCAGTACAGAGACAGATTTGTTGGACAAATATGTTCAGGAAACAGAAAGACTGTGGATTATACTTACAAAACTGATAATGCCTTTTGCAATTCTGGTTGATCAAGATCTCTATTGCTGAAAAACTCTGGAGCATTGGTTCTTATAGAATAATACGTCTCAATGCAGCTTTTCGTGTACTCCAAGTTGAAGTAACAGCTGTGGTAAAAGAGGATAAGCTGCCTATCTGTAACACAAAATGTTTTATACTCTAATGCACAGCTACTGCTAGTACAGTACATTCAACATTTTTACAAAAGAAAACCATAAGCCCAAAACACTTTTGTTATATCTGAGCAAATGACAATAAATATTTCATTCTTAAATGTCTCTGATATTGTGCATTGCTGTTTGTAGAAGACCAAAGCAGAACAGGAAGGAAGGGAGAGAGAGAGAGAGATTATACGAGGTGCATCCAGAAAGCAAGTCCCAATCGCATCCAGAGATGGCACCACCAGTTGGATAGGAATGAGCGTATGCAGGAGTAGGACCGCCTCCGTAGCGCAGTTGGTAGCACGCTTACCTCTGGCGCGGAGGGCCCGGGTTTGATCCCCGGTACTAGAATGGGGATTTTATCCCCTCTGGGAGGTATGGCACGGGGTGCACTCAGATTTGTTAGGTCCCAGTGGGACCAATTGAGGAGCTACTTGATGAAGAAGTAGCGACCCTAGGTCAAGAAGACTGCATAACTGGCCGGGAGAGCTCGGGGTGCTGACCACTTCCCCCCCACCTCACCATTGACGCCTGTAGTGTGCAGAGGTGGGGGACGCAGCAACTGGGCGGTAGGCCTTGGCCCTGCTGTGGGCTGTTGCGCCGGGGCTAGTTTAGTGGTTTATACACAGGAATAGAGGGGAAGGATGTGGGAATAATGCAGTATGTTTCAGTCTTGTGGGGGCAGTGTTACTGCACTGTGCTAGGAGAAAATGACAGCTCTGATATGATCTCCTGCCAACTGTGAGATTCGAGCAGTCATCTGATTTTTGCATGCTCAAAAGTAGTCTCCAACAGAGATCCATTGCCAATTGTGTCATGTGTATGGACACCACATTATGTGCGACAGAATGCTAAGACTATGATGCAGGCAATTCACTGAAGGATGAAGCAAAATTCACGACAAAGACCGCAGAGACCGACTATCCTTGGTGACGCCAGAAGTGCTAGAAAGTGTGCAGAACTGGCGCTTCATAATTTCAGAACTCTTGTCAATTCCCCCAGATGTCTCGCTTGCTTTTGCACAAAATTATCTCTGGCAGGAAAACCTTTCCACAATGACGCTGAAGTGCAGAATGAAGTGACTTCGCAGCTGCAGACATTGGTGGCAGACTCCTATGACTTAGGCATACAATTAACGATGCACCATTATGATAAGTGCCTCAACAATGGTGGTGACTATGTTGAAAAGTAGCCATTAAATCTATGCAATTATTCCAATACATATTTCTTACTTAGTGAGGATTTTGTTCTCTTTATCAGTCATTGGGACTTACTTCATGGATGCACCTCGTATACACAAAAAGTAATGAGTTTTAACTGAAAACAACATCAAAATGAAAACTCATGATTATGATCACTACTAACCTGGTGTTGAAAATAAATTCCCTCAGTAATACATTTCCAAGTAATATATATATTTTTTATTTCTAACACATTAGATGAAGAGGGAGAGTTATTTGTTGTAATAGGTTGAATAGCTGATGTTGAATCACTTAAAATAACAGCATTATGAAAAGAATATATTCTGTAAATAAGTTGCATTAATGCTGCCTGTATGGACTGGATTTCTCCATCAAAATGAGTTGAATTTTTTCCACAGCTATATAATAGTTGAATAATTTTGAGTATATTCCAGCTCCTGCTCCATTTTCAAGATCCAATTTGGAACTGTCAGTGTAGATATGTCTTGCCTCTAGCATGGAGGATCTGGGTTCGATCCCCGGTACCAGCATGGGGATTTTATCCCCTCTGGGAGGTCTGGCACAGGGTGCACTCAGCCTCGTTAGTTTCCAGTGGACCAATTGAGGAGCTACTTGATGGAAAAGTAGTGGCCCCAGGTCGTGAAGACTGCATAACTGGCCAGGAGGGATCAGGATGCTGACCATGTACCACCCTCCAGTACTGCACCCCACCAATGATGCCTATAGTGGGCCGAGGTGGGGAACGCAGCGGCTGGGCAGTAAGACTTGGCTCTTCATGGGCTGTTGTGCCAGGGCTTAGTTCAGTGTAGCTATGTAGTTATAGTGGTTCGGGATACAAATAACAGATAACAGTTGACAAATTTAACTCGCTACAAACATCTTATGAATAAGATTGTCTTCAAACTTACAATAAGTATTGCCCCCCCCCCTCCCCTTTTTTAGAAAATTGACAGGGAGCATGATTTTGTCTTGACAGCTCATACAGCTAATCTTTCAATGAGAACATTGAAAGTGTTCCAGGACAGTATTATTAGTAGAGATTTGTGGCCCTCTCGGTGCCCCTGTATTCATGTGATTTCCACCTCTGGGGTAACTTAAAACATTAAGTGTATCAGACAAACCCAAACATCCTGAAAGAATTAAAACAAAATATCCACCAGCAAATTGCCAGCATTTCTGAACATGAACTACGATGAGTGTTGGATAGTTTCCTGAAGAGGTGCCAAAAATGTATGTATGGATAAAAACAGTGGCCAGTTTCAGCATTCCCTTTCATAAAGTTGGTAAGTAAAGCTTTTAAAAGTACGAGGTGCATCCAGAAAGTAAGTCCCGATGACCAATAAAGAGAACAAGAACATCACTAAGTAAGAAATATTTATTGGAATAATTACATAGACTCACTGGCTACATTTCAACATAGTCACCATCATTGTTGAGGCATTTGTTGTAACGGTACACCATTAATTGTATGCCCAACTCATAGGATTCTGTCACCAATGTCCGCAGCCATGAAGTCACTTCATTCTGCACCCCAGCGTTACTGTGAAAACGTTTTCCTACCAAAAAACGCTTCACGAGACGGAAGAGATGAAAGTCACTTGGAGCAAGATCGGGTCTGTAGGGTGGATGTTCGAAGACCTCTCATCCAAACATTCATCACATTTCGTGTGGCGTTTGCTGTATAGGGTCTTGCATTGCCATGCACAAGCGTAATGCCTCTGGCAGCACCAGGGACACTCAGCCATCACGGTCTTCGTTCTAAATCTTGGTTTTTCCTTCCGTGAATTGCCTGCACCATTGTCTTACCATACTGTCACACATAATGCCCTGTCCATACACGTGACACAATTGACGATGGATCTCTGCTGGAGATTGCTTTTGAGCATGCAAAAATCGGATGACTGCACGAAACTCGCATTTGGCGGGAGACAATATTTGAGAAGCCATTTTCTCCTAGCGCAGAGCTGTAACTACTGCCGTCACAAAACTGAAACTTAACTGCAATGTTACCACATACTTCCTCTCTTCTCCTGCACATGCACATTCCTATCCGTCTGGTGGTGCCATCTCTGGATGCGATCAGGACTTACTTTCTGGATGCACCTTGTAGTTTAAAAATGTTGTATAGTTTCATCCGTGCCTTTCTATGATAGCGGCAGACAGCAATGAGCATCAAGAACACAGACAGGCAAAATACTGTGCAGCTGGTTTGGAAGTTTCTAACTCTCTCGGTATAATACAAGTAAATTTAATGCTTTCTCATATCCCTCATGAAAATCTGTTACACTTTGAATTATGAAACCCCCTCCTTTGCCATAAAGTTGTAAAAATTCCTCTACTTCCTTTTACAGGCAAACTGTAGGAGTTTGCAAGTATATATTTAGTGTGCCATGGGGTACATCTGCATCCCTTCCATCCTGTATTTTAATATTACTGTGGTACACTATATCCAGACGTGTCAACATATCTATTAGGCAAAGTTTCAAATCAAACCTTTAATGTACTGCACTTCAAAGTAAACACAGTTTTGTGCTAATGTTGCGGCCCTACCTGAAACAGGAGGCAAATGCGGTTGTGTTGACAACCAATCCCGTAACTTCTGTAGATCTTCCTGCTTTATCTCAGGATTTTTGGCAATCTCTTCTTCTGCTGTTGTTCCATTTGCTGCCATTGTGAATTATTTCTGTTCTGAAAAATTAAAATATCAGTGCAATCAGCAATAGTGCCTTCTTAAATACTGAAGTACTTATCATTACTTTCTCTACCACGGTTGACTATTTTGTTCCACCCAATAATTTCATATTGTAACAATATTACCTTTTCAATTATTTATTTCTTCTACTTTTACAATCAGGTATGGCCTCACATTCATCAATTTATGCCAATACATATACACTTAAGAAACTTGCAGCTACACAATCTCGAACTCTAACGTTTTTCAACACTAACTCACAAAACTATCTGTTACCCTGATGACGTGATGTCACACCGCAGAGTTTCTAGTCCATGGGCAGCTTTCCAATGTTACTTGCCCCCCATCCCCCCTTTCAGTGCTGTGTGCCCCAAGAAGCGCCATCATAGTGGGCCAAACAATCTGAATGCACCATCAGCATCTTCTCACGAGGCAGCCTCTGGATGCAGTAGACTACATCATTTATCCTTTTGAGTTGTTGTTGTTTTAGTGTTTAACGCCCGCTTTTACTACTACGGCACCGCAGGCGGTGACACTGATGATACATGAAATGAAGATGGAGCACCGGTGGAATGAGATGGCGGGGGAAACCGGAGTACCCGGAGAAAACCCGCCCTGACGCCGCTTCGTCCACCACGAATACCACATGCGGGTCCCTGGGATCGAACCCGGGCCGCCTAGGTGGTAGGCGAGCGCGCTAACCGCTCGGCCACGGCGCCGCCTTATCCTTTTGACCACACTCTATGGGCCTTGTCATGGTTGAAATTGTTCTCTTCTTCACTGCTTTCTCTCTCGCTTGACAGATCTCAATCATACACACGTGCAGGTCATGGAAACAGGATCACCCTTCGATAACCGAATACTCTATGGAGAAAGAGTTGCCCTGTATGACTTTTACCTCCAAGTTTTGGTACTTCCAAATGCCCAACTTCTGCAAGCCTGGTATAATGGGCATTCTGTACCGCTATTATATGAAAACTAAAGCTCAAAACAGTTCTTGCACATTTTACTAAACCTAACATTACTTCCATGTAAATCAGATGTAATTTTCAAAACACCAGCTTGCGAAGATGTTGCACTGGGTTTATTTTATCAGATTGTTGTCTTCATTGCTTAAAACTTATTATTGTGATCTTTTGATCCCACAGGATCACCAGGGCACATTATGTTTGTAACTTTTTTTTTACTATTCCCACTTGATATGCACAATATACAAGTAACTAATTCCTGCCAGGTTTCCTGTTCTTTAACCACTGTACACCTCTGATTTCTTGTTCTTGACACGTCGATGGTTCAGCTTTGATTTCTTGTTTACATGTCAACAGTACATCTTTGGTTTCTTAGTACTGCTGTTCACTCTGCCTTCCAGGGTGCTGTCATTTGCCGACATCTTTCAGGGTGCTAAGCCATTCGTCAACATCTTCCAGGGCGTAAACATGTTGGCAGATGTTTTTCACGGCTTCCTTCTTGCCAACCGATTGCCTGTCTATCTTTGCCAATAAGTCTACCCTCAATTTGGCTATCCCTTCTTCATTTTGTCCATTGGGTGGGGGAGATTTTTTTAAAATCTTCAATCTTAAAATCACCTGTGGTAGATGGTGAACTTAAATACCAACTGACCCACTGTTTTTGAGCTATGCTGTTCACAAACACATACAAATCAAAATTTTTTTTTTTTTTATCCAGGGCTTTCAAAACATGTATTTCCAGTGAAATTTCAATATGAAACTTTTGGTTGAAATGCAATACCTTCTTTGTTCATGGCAGAGAAAGTAAAAATGGCATACAGTTTTTGCCACACTTTTAAATTACTTGAGGCATGACATAATTTATTTAGCCACTGAGAATAAAAGATTTAAACCTTTGTTCTGAAATAGAAGTGAAAAAAAAATCTTATATGTTGCACTCACGTGACTTTTTCTACTATTGTATTAATAAGTTTTCCAAAACTGGCACAAATAACAATAACTCGGAAATGGTTCACTCTACAAAAAAATGTAATTAGACATAAATTGTGTATTTTAGCAAGATCTACATTTTTTGTACAGTAAGATTTGGTCTATCTCTTACAGTTTAGGAGTTATTCAAAAGTGATCCAGAGTAAATGACTACAAGGGCTATAGCCAGAAAATTTAAGATGTATATTTCATAAAAATATCTCAAACATGTCATTTTAATCAACATCATTAGCCATTTTCAACAACAAAAATTTTTGTTTGAAAAATTTTCCATGTAAAGGGTAGTTTAGGGTGGAGTAATTTTCTTTAAAATCTTCATGTTGCATCCTTGAAAGACATTGAACTTAAATACCAACTTTAGTTTTTAGCCGACTTTTCATTTTTGAGTTATGCTGTCCACAGACACACGCACACAAGGACCTTTTTCTAAAAATGCTTTTTTGGATTCAGGGGGTCTCAAAACATATATTTCCGGTGAAGTCTTGATATTGATTTTTTTATGGAATACAATACTTCCTCTATTAACTATATGTAGTAGAGAAAGTAAAAATAATGTACGCCACTGCAGTGTGCAACAGCTGATTAAATAATAAAAGTAATAGATGTTTTTTCTCACAATCATTAAACACATCAGCATGAAATTTAAAATGTGCATAATTGTGGCAGAATGGCATGGGCCAAAATTTTAAAAACATTTAAATAACACCTGAAGATTTAGAAATTTCACCCTAACCTTCAAAATATGCACTGCTCTTAATTAGAATTCAGGAAAGCAGCTCATAGATATTAATCACAAATATGTATACACAAAATATATAGATATATAGTTTAAATGACTTCTGATGCTGTATGTTATGGTGATAAGAGATGCATATACTGACCAATTTGCTTGCACCCGTATTCAATCCAGACTTGCAGCACACAGTAAATGTCATTATCTGACTGACAATACAATATGCAAAGTCATGAATGTATTCAAGTCACTATTCTCACACTATTGTTCCCATATAGTGGTAAAAGCACACTGCTTACATGCATAATTAATTTACATAATGATGCTCAGGAAAACATTCCTCTGAAGACCACAGCATATACTAAACAGTGATGATTCAGTATTAGTAATACCAACATCATTAGAAGCTTTTAAGAGAGAATGTAGATGAGAATGTAAGGTCATAAACAATTTGCTATAGCTCTGAAAGTATTAAGATGTTACTATCTTTGGTATTAGCATTTCAAATATTTGTTTGTTGGTAATTATTATTTATTTATGCCAACAAACTTACTGTTGGTGTTTTGTTGGCATAAATAAATAATAATTACCATCTGAAGGTTATTTAATCCTGGGACATAAAGTACTTACAATAGTAAGTCACCATTGGGGTAATTTGTCTCTGATGTGAGACTGCCTTTGTGGTTTACCAGGAGAAATAAGGAACTGGTTTGAGAATTTAATGCCATTCTGGCAGTTTGTCACAATAGCTCAGTTGGTTAGAGCAGCCACCCGGTAAGCGGAAGGTCTGTGGTTCAAATCCCAGCTGTGGCATTGAATCTTTAAGTTCCACTTCTACCTCTCAAAATTTGTTTGTTGTTTGCTAATGTTGGATTTCTAACAATGAAGTCATTAATCCTCTTGCTCTCCAACATTTTTCACTGATGGATGGGAAGAGCACTAGAAGTGGCTGGGCATATTTGAAGGTGGTCTCGATCCATTTCCTCTTGCAGATCACATAGAGGACAGAGTGGTGAAGAATATATCCCAATTCTGTTTAAATGTTTTGCCAGACAATCATGTCCTGTAATCAACCTGAAGGTTGCAACTGCTGTTTTTCGAGGATACTCAGGAATTACTGTTTGAATGTTTGGTAGTTCCCATCTTTTATTTTTTGATTTTTGACAGTAATATTTTGCAATAATTTTTTTGAATTCAGAGATGACTAATCCTTTAGCTGCATAAAATGGTAGATTAACTATAGTTTTCTGTACACTGCTGGAACC
>CM060970.1:125566838-125584338 GCA_030765045.1 Tenodera sinensis
CAGCATAACTTAAAAACCAAATGTTTCGTAAATACCAAACTTCATGTTTAGGTTCTGCATCTTCCAAAGATGTGATATGAAAATTTTCAAAAACATCCTCCATCCTCAAACTACGCTTTACACAGAACTTTTTTTACAGGATTTATTTTCTAAAATATGCTTCCAATGATTTTCATTAAAATACTATAAAGCATATTTCATTAAAACTGGTCGCACCTTGATTATGTACAAGCAATCAGGATTTAAGCATTTCAGTGCATAATCGTTGGATTAATATTCCAGATTATTATTTATTTATGCCAACATACTGTTGGTGTTTTTGAACATACAAGCTGTGTGTGGGCAATGTTTGAGAGGAAGAATTGGAACTTTAAAATTCAATGCCGCAGCTGGGATTTGAACCACAGACCCTCTGCTTAACCAAATGCTTAGAGCACCTGCCTGGTAAGCACAGGGTCTGTGGTTCAAGGTTAGAGCACTTGCCTAGTAAGTAGAGGGTCTTTGGTTCAAATCCCAGATGTGGCATTCAATTTTTCAGCTTTGATTCTACCTCTCTAATTTCAAGTTAATCAAACAGCTCAAGTAGCTGAAAATTACGTTACATTGATAAATTTAGCCTAGTCACTTTTTTATCTAGATGATCCTGGACAGGACATTAGGACAACGTCATGATATTGTTACATTGTCATCGGTCCTTGACGTATTTGCAAATATTCAAGTCAATCAGACGTCTGAAGTTGGTCAAAATTACATTACTTTGATAAATTTAGCTAAGCCCCTTTTTATCTTGATGATCTTGGTCAGGATCTTAGGATAAGGTTATAACTTTATTGTATTGTCATTGGTCCTTGACATGTATGCATATTTTCATGTCAATCAGATGAAAATTAAGCAGAAATATTCAGTTACATTGATAAATTTCGCTAATAAATTTTGTTTATCCTGATGATGCTGGTCAGGATTCTAGGATAAAGTTCCGATATTATTGTATTGTCATCAGTCCTTGACACATGTGCAAAATTTCAAGTCAATCAGATGACTCTAAGTGGGTGAAAATTACATTGAAATATTCCGTTACATACAAACATACAGGTAAAGCTAATATAAAGCATGTAAAAAATGAATAATGATGCTCCATTTGACAGAAGTGTAAGTTCCCCAAAACTCACACAAATAACAAGGCATATCTCCGAAATGGTTCACTCTACAAAAAATTTATTCAGACATAAATTGTGTGGTCATAATAATTTGAATTAAAATAAAATTTTATGATGCAAAAATAATCAAAGATGTCTCAACTTTTCTGCAAATTGCCTGTGAAGGACTTTTCATCCTGAATGAATTATCTTAGTAAAACCCATTAGAGACAGACAAGAGCTTACAGCACAATTAATGCACAGTAAATGTCAATTTTTTTTTTTTTTTTTTTTTTGGGGGGGGGGAGCTATTTAATGTTTCTGAGGTACTTGTTCCTTTCTTGAATTTTAACACTTTTTTGAAGTCCTATGTGAGTATTTGCCTTGCTTCTCATGGCCATGCAAGAAAATGCAAATTTCAAGGCCATCATGTAGTGACCCAGTTTTCAAAGATTTGACTATTGCTTCAGACTCCAGATTCCCTTAAATCTACAACTGAATGTATAATGAAACTATTTCTGCAAACATGCATCACGATTAACAAAAACAGGATAGAAAAACAAGCTTATATAAGAATAATTTATAAAAGAGACAAAAATTATATAATAATGTGCAGAAAATATATGATGTAAAATCAGATATTTATATAAACTAAATATATTAACAAATTCTCAGTACTGCCAAGACCAACACCTTTACACAAGTCGTGTACATCTTAAAGTAGAACCTAACCTACAAACCATACTACTTGTAATTCAGCAGCATTCAAGCCATGCAAATGTGCAGTGAGTTCATTAGCATATCATTCTAAACAGACAGTTTGAATCCTGTGAAGTTAAATTCATGTCAACAAGTTTAAAGCTAATCCTTCATGTTAAATACTTTCTGTGATGGGCTAAAAGTTAACATGTACATTTAGACAACTCTGAATTAATCTTAAAGACTAACTTATCATTAACGGCAGTCTACTGAATATGTTTTGTACTCGGTGCTATAAGAGTGAAAATATGAGACCAGAATAGCCCATTTTGTGAGAGTAATTTCAATTTGCGAAATGCACCTATCAGCTTTGTGGTTTTCACTACGGATATTCTTTAGAAAGGGTTAAACCTTCCATTTCACATCATTTTGACTGAAATTGTGCTTTACCGCGCATCTTCTTCCTTTGACATCGATCTATAACTTTGGCCATTGGTACTCTAGCTCTAGATGACATTTGAGATCAATGCAATCCTCTTTTGTTTGACAAAGAAAAGCTTAAAGACGTCTTCTTAAACAAAATATTACACATATTCCTAAACAACTACGATACACAATAACTTCATACGTAACTGTGTTGACAAGCATAACCTCATATAACCAATAGCCTTTTCACATTAATATGAGATTACGGGGCTTAACACTAGATTTTATATGTAATGCCTTTATATCACAACATACTCTTACCTTAATAAATAAAGAAATGTTTCACAAATCTGTTCATTTCACTGACTACTGCCTTGAATAATGTCAAACTTGTTTTCCTTGAACTTAAAGTTGTCAATTCATCGCGCCATCTAATCAGTGTTGCCAAAATAGAATGAAAACTACATTGTTTCGATCGATTTCTTTGATTTTGAAAACTCTCTGAATTATTTCATAAGCCTAATTTTTTCCGCTTTGAATTAAGGTAACTCGAATTACAGGTGATAACTACCTGTAGTTGTACAAAATGTACATAACCTACACAAACAGGTTTGGTATTTAAATGTTTCCAGAAGTGCTAATTTCCGAACTGACTTCTTACAGATTTCTTAAACTTAAAAAGAGCTAATTGTTAGGCAATTTTGAAATATTAAAGTTTTGCTATGGAATGGTTTGAATAACTATGCAGCACTACACAAAAGTGCTAATGCGATATTATCAAGATACTGTTTGCTATGATTACTCAGAGATGGCGTGAAAGCCATTTCCTGTGGCTATTTCATTACAAAAAGGTCAAGTAACAATGCATTTCACGCGGGAATTTTCTTCCTTATTATAAGGACTATTGTTGCATTGTTCATTGGATTGTATTGCACCGTATCTTGTTCTTTTGGTCCTAGAAGGAGCCAAGCTCAAGGATATAGAGCAAGTCATACAACTACGATTTTTTTTTTGGTTTCTTTTTGTTTTTTTTCTTTCTTCCCAACACCCAAGCACAATCATTATAGTAGAGGAAGGCTAATACTAGAGCGCCAAATAAGCATAGTATTCCTTTATATTCTAAATAAAATGCATGAGCATTAACTTCAATTGTTTTTTTTAAATCTTAAACAGTCTTATGGTTTGCACAGTTATTTCAATGGTATAGGAAGACCATTATATACTTGTATGGCGGAGTAATGAGTCATACTCTTTTTAGGGGGGCCGCATGTTGGAAGTTTACAATTAAACAATATTAATTCATTATTCTATTGCCAAAAGCTGTAAAAGATGAGTTACAGTGTTTGTGGCTGATAAGCGTATTAATTTATGCTAAATAAAAACTTCTGTATACCAATAGTAAAGCAATGGTCAAATAGTGATTGATTGCACATTGCATTTACTAATTACCAAAGGGAGCCGCCCCCCCCCCTTAAAATTCGTACTGTTTTTTTTTTTTTTTTTTTTTTTTTTTTTTTTTTTTTTTTTTTTTTTTTTTTTTTGTGAGATGAAGATCCTCTTACTGTGTACTGAATTATCCCAGAAAACAATACCATAGCTCATGACAGAATATAAATAGTATTTTCATGTACTGGATCTCAAGGCAAAACAGGCTGAGCTGTGTTTAGGAAATAAGTTGAGTATGTGCTTGTTCCAGTTCATTGGTTCATCAATTTCTAACTATAGAAACTTCGTACTACCTAATTTATTTAGGGTAACGTCGCGATAGGCAATATTAGACTCGGGTATAATTGTATTCTTATATTAAATTGAATAAATGTTTTATCATAATTTAGAATTTATTTGATTCGACTTTATATTCGAACCAAATTTTGAACTCCATAAATGTATGTAGTTATACCTAGTTACTCGTATGTTTATGACGACTTCTCAGATATAAGTACGCTGGCGTTTGGTGCCTGCAAAAAGTTTTTTTAGGAATGTTCATTAAATTAAAAAGTAATTCATGAAAATATGAAAGAGCACTTAACCCATTATTGACCCTTAAGGAGCTCCAAGTTTGGTTATACATGCATCGGATTCTTTATTACTAACAATAGCTTTTATGTTCTATCTGTTACGCAGGATTTAAACCGGTAAATGAGAGCTTGTCCAGGCTGTAAAAGTATAATTTCTGCATCAGCTCAAGGTTAATGCTATGAAAGGCCTTGGCCAGGTCACAGAAAATACCTATGATGAATTCCTTATTACTCATTACATTTTATAGCCTATATGTGGCATTGTTGGCAGCCAATCTCTGCCTAAAACCAAATTGAGATGATGTTAGAATGCTATTTTGGTATTTTATAATACGATTATACCCACATCGCTTTTTTTTTTAAAAAAAAAATTGATAGTCAGGTAAGCAGTAAGATTGGTCTATAATTAAAGGGTGCTTCTACACATTTATACTGAATTGTTAGTTGTGCACACTACGGACTCAGTCAGCAAAATAAAAAAAATCTGATGTGTTACACTCACGTGACTTTCTCTACTACTGTATAAAATTAAATAAAATATTTTTGTTGTTTAACGACGCTGTCAATTGCCGGGATCACATCAGCGTCGCCGGTGTGCCGGAAGTTCGTCCCGCAGAAGTTCTTTTACATGCCTGTAAATCTACTGACATGGAGCTGTCGTTAAAAACCATAGGTCTGGGCCGGGTTTGAACCCGCGACCTTGGGATCAGTACGCTAACGTCTAACCAACTGAGCCACCCAGATCTACTCTTGTGCTAACCATTCTTACAATCTCTTATTCCTATATCTTCTTGTTGAGATAAACATTTACAGAAATTAACTTATTGTTTATTTTCTTGTAGGTACAAGGAATATACTGGATGGTCAAATCGTTTAAAGCTTTGAGAGTTCTTTCTCATCACACGGCTAAGATATAAAAAATGAATCACGGTCTTGCATTTGACGAAAGTTTTAAGTTTTCCAAAACTCACACAAACGACAAGAAATATCTCAGAAATGGTTCACTCTACAAAGAAAATTTATTGCGTGTTTCAACAATATCTACATTTTTTTATAGTAAGTAAGATTTGGTCTCTTACGGTTTACCAGTTATGGAAAAGTCATCCAAAGTAAACAGGACTACGTGGGCTACAGCCAGAAAATACAAATTATAGATTTCGTTTTCCATAAAAACATCTATGGCATTTTAATCAAAATCGTTACAGCCATTTTCGAGAAAATCAAAATTTTTGAAAAATTTTCCATGTAAATGGTAGTTTAAGGTGGAGGAATTTTCTTCAAAATCTTCGTGTGGCATCCTTGAAAGACATTAAACTTAAATACCAACTTTGGTTTTTAACGCATTTTTCGTTTATGAGTTCTGCTGTCTACAGACACACGCACGCACGCACGCACACACACACACACACACACACACACACACACACACACACACACACACACACACACACACACACACACACACACAGACCTTTTCCTAAAGATGCTTTTTTCGGACTCAGGGGTCTTCAAAACATATTTCCGGTGAAATCTCGACATCGAATTTTTGGGTAAAACACAATACTTCCTCTGCTGGTTAACAACTAGCAATACCTATATTTTTACTTTCTCTACTGGTAAGTAGGGGAAGTATTGTATTCTACCCAAAAATTCGATGTCGGGATTTCACCGGAAATATATGTTTTGAGGCCCCCTGAATCCAAAAGAAAGCATTTTTAGAAAAAGGTCCGTGTGTGTCAGTCTGTCAGTCTGTGGACAGCATAACTCAAAAACGAAAAGTCGGTTAAAAACCAAAGTTGGTATTTAAGTTTATTGTCATTCAGGGATGCGACACGAATATTTTAAAGAAAATAGCCCCACCCTAAAGTACCCTTTACATGGAAAATTTTTCGAAAATTTTGATTTTCTTGAAAATGGCTCTAACGATTTTGATTAAACTGTCATATGTTTGAGATATTTTTTATGACAAATGAAATGTATATCTTGAATTTTCTGGCTATAGCTTCTGTAGTCGTATTTACTCTGGACGACTTTTGCATAACTGGTAAACCGTTAGAGATAGACCAAATCATACTCTACAAAAATGTAGATCTTGCTAAAATACACAATTTATGTCTGAATAAATTTTCTTGCAGGGTGAACCATTTCGGAGATATTCCTTGTTATGCGTGTGAGTTTTGGAAAACTTAGAACTTGAGCGAAATGCAACAACGTTGTTCATTTTTTATATGTTAATCGTGCAAAGAGAACGGAATCTCAAAGGTCAAAAACATTTTACTGTAGCACAAAGCCTTCTGTATTCTAACATTCCCCTTGTACCTACAAGGAAATAAACAATAAGATAATTTGTACAAATGTTTATCTTAACGCGAAGATGTAGGAATAAGAGTTTGTAAGAATGGTTAGTACAAGAGTAGAGAAAGTCATGTGAGTGTAACACATCAGATTTTGTATAGTTGTTAACCAGCCAGGAGTCACTCTCTGAAGATGCCCAACACAGCCTTGCGGGAAACGTCACATAATTCATCGACTGGACCACGGCCTGCAAGCCCGCAAACTACTATTGACTATTTTTAAATGTTTTATTTTATTCGGGGAGTCTCAAAACATGTTTTATTTTCGCTGCAATCTCGCTATCGAATTGCTGAGTAGGATACAAGAAGTACTACTCTACTTACTTGCAATTGCGTAGTACAGTTTGCTGTTCAGCCTCCAGCATTAGGCAACAGGTGGACACCCGTTAGCAGAACGCTCAGTCCACAGATGATAGCATTGGGATATACCTACGCATTATACGTCCACTACTCGCTCCATGCAAGCACACACGCAACTGTACTAACAATTGCCAACCAGGTGGGTCAGAGCTCCGCTAGGGGACTGCATGTACACAGTAGAAAACAGGAACTATCACCGTGAGCAGATAGCCAGTTAATCTCTTCCCATGCACCTTACAGTGGCACTTATCTCTTCACTATAATGACAACAATAATAATACTAATTAGGATCCGAAACTTCATACACGAAACAAAAAGTTGCGGGGTTTGGACTACAGGAAGTGGGAGGGGTCAGTCTTTCACATGATCACAACACAGAGGAGGCAAGTTGCAGTCGGCGTAAGAACGTTCTAGATGGAATTTTTGCTTTACATTCCACCCCCAAATTCTTGTACAAGTTCAGCAATATGTGAACATTTCGAATTTGTGCTGCAGGCATTTTACTGTGTGGAA
Organism: Tenodera sinensis; assembly: GCA_030765045.1. Taxonomy (NCBI): domain Eukaryota; kingdom Metazoa; phylum Arthropoda; class Insecta; order Mantodea; family Mantidae; genus Tenodera; species Tenodera sinensis. Next base: position 125,574,345 of record CM060970.1, read on the forward strand.
CTAACGAACCCATTCGAGAGGCACTATGCGCTGTAGGCAGTGTGTTTTGTGTTGGCACTGTACCCGCACAATGACGTCACGCTATGCCCGTGTGGAGGTAACTTGCGACACCTCATTTCGCGATAAATGTATAAAGGTTCTGACAACAAATAATAATAATAATAATAATAATAATAATAATAATAATAATAATAATAATAATAATAATAATAATAATAATAATAATAATAATAATAATAATAATAATAATAATAATAATAATAATAATAATAACAACAACAACAACAACAACAATAATAATAATCTCTACTCTTGTACTAACCATTCTTACAAACTTTTATTCCTACATCTTCTTCGTGTTAGTTGAGATAAATATTTGTACAAATTATCTTATTGCTTATTTCCTTGTAGGTACAAGGGGAATATGGGAATACAGTAGGCTTTGAGCGATAGTCAAATCTTTTAAAGCTTTGAGATCCCGTTCTCTTTGCACACTTAACATATAAAAAAATTAACAGGGATGTTGCATTTCACGAAATTTTAAGTTTTCCGAAACTCACACATATAATAGGGAATATCGCCGAAATGGTTCAAACTACAAGAAAATTTATTGAGACATAAATTGTATAGTTTACCAAGATCTACATGTTTTGTATAGTATGATTTGGTCTATCTCTAACGGTTTACCAGTTATGCAAAAGTCGTCCAGAGTAAATACGACTACATAGACTATAACCAGAAAATTCAAGATATACATTTCATTTTTCATAAAAATATCTCAAACATATGACATTTTAATCAAAATCGTTAGAGCCATTCTCAAGAAAATCAAAATTTTCGAAAAATTATCCATGTAAAGGGTAGTTTAGGGTGGGGCTATTTTCTTCAAAATCTTCGTGTGACATCCTTGAAAGACACTAAACTTAAATACTAACTTTAGTTTTTAACCAATTTTTCGTTTTTGAGTTATACTGTTCACAGACTGACAGACACACACACACACAGACAGACACACATACGGACCTTTTTCTAAAACAAGTTTTTTTTTTTTTTTTTTTAATTCAGGGGATCTCAAAATATATATTTCCAGTGAAATCTCGACATTGAATTTTTGGGTGGAATACAATACTTCCCTACTTACAGTAGACAAAGTAAAAAAGCATATTTAGAAAAAGGCCCTTGTGTGTGTGTGTGTGTGTGTGTGTGTGTGTGTGTGTGTGTGTGTGTGTGTGTGTGTGTGTGTGTGTGCATGTGTGTGTCTGTGTGTCAGTCTGTGGATAGTATAACTCAAAAACGAAAAGTCGGTTACAAACCAAAGTTGGTATTCAAGCTTAATGTCTTTCAAGGATGCGACACGAAGATTTTGAAGAAAATTCCTCCACACTAAACTACCCTTTACACGGAAATTTTTTTTCGAAAATATTGATTTTCTTGAAAATGACTCTAACGATTTTGATTAAAATGTCATATGTTTGAGATATTTTTACGGCAACGAAATGTATATTTTGAATTTTTTGACTATAGCCCATGTAGCTCTGGGTGAGTGTTGCAGAACTGGTAAACCGTAAGAGATAGACCAGATTTTACTACACAAAAAATGAAGATCTTGCTAAAATACACAATTTATGTCTGAATAAATTTTCGGGTACGATGAACCATTTCGGAGATATTCCTTGTTATTTGTGTGAGTTTTGGGAAACATACTTCCGTCAAATGGAACATCGTTATTCATTTTTTATGGGCTAACTGTGCAAAGAGAACGGAATTTGATAGTTTTGACTATCGCTCAAAGCCTACTGTATTCCCATATTCCCCTTGTACCTACAAGGAAATAAGCAATAAGATAATTTCTGCAAATGTTTATCTTAACTAACACGAAGAAGATATAGGAATAAGAGTTTGTATGAATGGTCATTACAAGAGCAGAGAAAGTCATGCGAGTGCAACACATCAGATTGTTGTAAAATATAACTCCTGATTAGAAAAAGAGAGCCGCTTCAAATGTCTGCAACGTCTGCCGAATAACCAATCAGAATCATTCGCATTACGTTAATTGCGTCCTAATAGGGCTTTTGTTTCTTACTTCACGTTATGTCCTGTAATCCCCACATTACCCTAGTGTACATTTTGCGATAATTCAGAGGGAAATAATAATGAAATAGTCGACAGTTAGACAAAGATGTTCTATTTCTCCAACAGAGAAAAAGATCAACCCATCATTATATGGCCCTCGGTTCAGTTGTTCGCTTTTGCCGCACTTTTTCAACCATTCGAGGGAGAGCTACTGTCCTTTGTTTCTAAAGAGGTAGTGCTGCCACATACCGGTTTTGCTATTAAAAGAAATCGTAAGCACCATTTTGTTGGCAAGACGTTTTGCTCTTTTGACCTTCACAGATGGATTATTATCTGGGAAGACCCACACTGAAGACTAGCGTTTTATTTCTGGATAATACTGGTATATCAGCGTCTCATTATCTTTTAGGATCTCAGTAACACGGCGAGACCTACAATTTTCAAATCTCTGGAGGATTTCTTGCCTTATGTATGTGAGGTTATGGGGTACCCAGTGGGATGAAATATTGTTGTCTCTCAGGAAATCATGCAATATGTTTGCAACGCTCCACGATTCAATCTTCAAGGCTGTCCCGAGTCCTGATATGTGATTTGGAGTTATCTCTTACCATTTGCTCCACAACATTGTTATTTTCTCCAGTCACTCTGTGGATGGCCGCCCATTCCTTTAATCTTCAAGGATTGTCCAACTCCTAAATTCTACAAATCAGCTGAATCGGTGATTTGAAAAGGGAAACAAGTTCACTTTATGCAAAAATAAGTTGAAATATACATTTTGTTTCTCACTCTTCAAGCTATTAATTAGTGTAAAACAGAAAATTGTCATGTATAAAGCATGACTTCTACTGCCGATTGAGGATTCCATTGATTTTAAAACAGAAGTAAGAGGGCACTATTTCTGGCTAATTGCAAAGAGTTACTGTATCCATTAATGGTTCTTTCGTTGTTAAGATAGTGTATATTCCATTTGATTACATGTCTCTAATATTATCAGCTAGGAAAAATTCAAACGCTTCCATGGCAACAGTAATAAACACTGAAGATATTATGGACTTCAAAACCTGGTGGCAGAAGTATTTCAAGGAGACAACCAAAGCTATTGCTTTTATTGGTAGTTCTCTGCGTTCACTATTTCAAAGCAAGCATAAGCATCTACTCTGCGGTAGAAAACACTTTGGTTACCTTGAGGTAAGTGAATATATTGATGTCATTATCCAGCACTCTTTCAAGTTGACAAAAGGGAACAGTTGTCCAGATTTGTTATCCCGGAAGTATATGTGGCAATTGTTATCCAATCAACAATAAGAAAACAATAGATGTAAAAATATTACAATACATTCCAAATGAACATCTGCACTTCTATCACAAAATGACGACATGGACAAGAACTGATGTTGAACTTGATGATGTGTAGAAGCAATTGCTAAGTGTGTTTTGTAATGTTAATATATTAGAATATGTTAATTAACCTCACGAGAGATTATTACCAGAACATTTTGTTTCATAAGTCTTCAAGTATACAAATAGGAACCCTAACATTCTTACACTTTAGATATTGTCTAATTATTTTATAATGAAAACGAGTCCTAATATAAAAATCTGATGTTTTACATTCACACGACTTTCTCTACTTTTGTACTAACCATTCTTACAAACTCTTATTCCTATATCTTCTTCGTGTTAGTTGAGATAAACATTTGTACAAATTATCTTATTGCTTATTTTCTTGTAGGTACAAGGGGAATATTAGAATGCAGTAGGCTTTGAGCGATAGTCAAATCGTTTAAAACTTTGAGATTGCGTTCTCTTTGCACGGTTAGCGTATAAAAATGAATAACGATGTTCCATTTGACAGAAGTGTAAGTTCTCCAAAACTCACACAAATAACAAGGAATAGCTCCGAAATGGTTCACTTTATTTCGAGATAAATTGTGTATTTTAGCAAGATCTACATTTTTCTACAGTAAGATTTGGTGTATCTCTTACGGTTTACCAGTTATGCAAAAGTCATCCAAAGTAAATAGGATTTCATGGGATATAGCCAGAAAATTCAAAATATACGTTTCATTTGTCATAAAAATATCTTAAAATACGTAATTTTAATCAAAATAGCTTGAGCCATTTTCAAGAAAAATCAAAATTTTCGAGAAATTTTCCGTATAAAGTGTAGTTTAGAGTGGAGAAATTTTCTTCAACACCTTCGTGTCGCATCCTTGAAAGCCAAACTTAAATACAAATTTTGGTTTTTAACCGCCTTTTCGTTTTTCAGTTATGCTGCCCACAGACACACACACAGACACAAATGCTTTTTTGGATTCAGGGGGCCTCAAAATATATTTCCGGTGAAATCTCGACATCGAATTTTTGGATGGAATACAATACTTCCTCTGCTTACTAGCAGAGGAAGTAAAAATGTTTAATTAAACAAAAAGCTAAAAAAGACATTTAAACCAAAAAAATGCCAAACAAGGCAGAAAAGGACACACAAAATCTACCATTTTCTGGCCCTTAATGACCCATAATGAACATATATTATGTTGGGCCTCGTCTTTAGACACTAGAATAAAAATCTGTGTTGCGCTCACATGACTTTCTCTATTCTTGTACTAAAGTTCACACAAATAACAAGGAATATCTCTGAAATGGTTCACTCCACAAAAAGCTTCATTCAGACATAAATCATGTTTTAACGAGAGCTACATTTTTGTATAGTATGATTTGGTCTATCTCTTACGGTTTACCAGCAAAGCAAAAGTCATCAAGAGTAAATAGGACAACATAAGCTATAGCCATAAAATTCAAGATATACATTTCATTTGTCATGCAAATAGCTCAAACATATGACATTTTAATCAAAATCATTACACCATTTTCAGGAAAATCAAAATTTTCGAAAGATTTTCCATGTAAACGGTAGTTTAGGGTGGGGCTATTTTCTTCAAAATCTTCGTGTCGCATCCTTGAAAGACATTAAACTTAAATACCAACTTTGGTTTTTAACCGACTTTTCCTTTTTGAGTTATGCTGTCCACAGACTGACAGACAGACAAACACACATGGACCTTTTTCTAAAAATGCTTTTTTTTTATTCAGGGGGCCTCAAACATATATTTCCGGTGAAATCTCGACATCGAATTTTTGGGTGGAATACAATACTTTTCCTACTTACCAGTAGAGAAAGTAAAAAAAGGTACGTGTTTGTGTTTGTGTGCCTGTGGACGGCATAACTCAAAAAAGAAAAGTCGGTCAAAAACCAAAGTTGGTATTTAAGAATGTTTTGCAGAAATTGCTCCACCCTAAACTACCCTTTACATGAACATTTTCGAAAATGTTAATTTTCTTGTAAATGGCTCTAATGATTTTGATTAAAATGTCATATGTTTGAGTTATTTTTATGACAAATTAAATGTATATCTTGAATTTTCTGGCTATAGCCCCTGTAGTCGTATTTACTCTGGACGACTTTTGCATAACTGGTAAACCGTTAGAGGTAGACCAAATCATACTATACAAAAAATGTAGATCTTCCTAAAACACACAATTTATGTGTCAATAAATTTTTTTGCAGAGTGAACTATTTCGAAGATATTCCTTGTTATGTGTGTGAGTTTTGGAGAAGAATAGGAGTTTGTAAGAATGGTGAGTACAAGAGTAGAGAAAGTCATGTGAGTGCAACACATCAGATTTAGGCCATATACATCCAGGCCCTTTTCATAAACATTTTCTGAAAATAGCACAGCATACTAGGCGAGTATTAAGTACAGACATTCTTTAATAGTTTAGTATATTAGGTATTTAAGTACTAAGTAAACAAAGGCAGCGATATGGATCCCACAGTTTGCGACTCTTATGTATTCTGTTCCACTTAGGTATTTACTTATTCTTCTTGAGCGGATGAGATGAACATTGCTCTGTCTACACGTCTTGTGGTTGGTTACACAACCAAGCAGAACAGTCATCACCACAGAGAACGGAAAAAGGCTTTTATCACGAGACTAATCAATTCACTGGTGAAAAAGCAAGTTTATTGGGTGTATGTACAAAGGTCGTTCCACACGAGACGTTTATACCATGTCATAGAACAGTGGAATAACTGTTTTTTATCCTCTGTGCTTCATGCAGGTAAGCGATGCTCGTTTATTATCTAAGTGTTTAATAGAGCTCTTTCTTTTGTCATACTTGAGTCGAACAAAACCTTCCGTGGATTATCTAACGACAATTAGCAGACCTTTTTAACTGCAATAATCATATCTACGGCCGTTTACCGTTGGAAAATGTTGCCAAGTCGACAACGGTGTTAACATTTGTCATTAGGCGTATTTCGGTTTTATAAATTCTCTCTCACACACAGACACACACATTCATACTTTCAGACTCTGGGAGAACAGAAAATAACCTTGGCTAGATAAAGATACCCACACATCAGCCGAGAATCGAACCGAGACCCCTGGGGTCCGTGTGTGTGATCTGTGAACAGCAACTCAAAAACGAAAAGTAGGTATTTAAATTTAATATCTTTTAAAGATTTTGAAGAAAATTGCTCTACCCTAAATTGCCCTTTGCATGAAAAATTTTTCAAAAATTTTTATTTTCTTTAGAATGACTAACGATTTTGATTAACATGCCACATGTCTATATTTTTATGGAAAATCAAATGTGTATTTTGAATTTTCTGGTTATGGCCTATGTAGTCCTGTTTGCTCGTGATGATTTTTGCATAGTTGGTAAACCGTAAGAGATAACTTTTTTTCTTTTTTTCTTTTATTTTTTTTTTTTTTTTGGGGGGGGCGGGAAATTAACGTCCTCCAACATTGTGTCATATCGGACGAATGAATGAAATGAAACGGATGAAATGATGCTCAAATGAGCCCGAGGTCCATGGAGCTTTAAGTTACCCGACATTCGTCTTCTCAGGGTAGGGAAAACCTCGGAAAAAAACCTTACCCGGATAACTTACCCTAAGCGAGATTCGAACTCGCGACCTCTTGGACGTGAGGTAAGAGATAACCTAAATCTTACAATACCAAAAAGTAAATCACGTTAAAACACAATTTATGTCCAAATAATTTTTTTTTTTTTGGTGGATTGAACCATTTCGGAGATAGTCCTTGTTTTGTATGTGAGTTTTGCAATATGTATACTTCTCGAGAAGGTCGTTATTCACTTTGTTATCTCTTGACCGCACAACGGAGTTTCAAAGCCCTTATATAGCTACCAGCTTTAAAAGGTTTGAGTATCGCTTAAAGCCTACTTATTCCCACATTCCCCTTGTACCTACAAGAAAATTCACGGGGTGCACTCAGCCTCGTTAGGTCCCGGGGGGACCAACTGAGGAGCTACTTAATGGACAAGTAGCTGCCCCAGGTTGCGAAGGCCATATAACTGGCCGGGAAGAAGCGGGGTGCTGACCACGTCCCACTCTCCAGTACTGCACCACACCAATGATGCCTGCAGTGGGCAGAGGTGGGGGACGCAGCGGCTGGGCGGTAAGCCTTGGCCCTTCCTGGGGTGTTGCGCTAGGGTTTACAAGAAAATTATCAATAAGAAAATTTCTGCAAATCTTTATCTCGACTAACACGAACAAGATGGTGGGGAATCTAATTTGGTTTTACAGAAACACATTGTTAAACTTAAAAATTCATTTTTCTCAGTTTTTTTTCAGCATTTTTCACTATTCAAAAGGTTCCTTGGGCCCTAGTTTACAACTAATTAGCTTAAACTTTTCAGGAGACCTTCAGAGGTTAAGGTATTAAAATTTGTCGTGGGTTAGTTAGAAAATATGAAATAATTGAGCTGAAATTAAATATTTTTCATAACTCACAGTGAAAAATTTGAAAATATTGATATGTTGTTTATAAAATAGTTGTTTCTCTTAAACTAATTAAATAAAAGCATTTCATATGAGCATATCAAAAAGTGATAAATTATAATTAATAAATATATTAATAATCTAAAAATGGTTTGACATAGGACATTGAAATTTTGTGTATACTATTTACTTTATGTTCTGAGCGTGTGGAAAAAAATTCAAAGCAATCAGAATTTTTACAGATACATTGCCATAACACCTGAACATACTGTCGACATGTCGACATTTCTTTGTATTTATTTTCGAAGATGCATGCTTACTGCACAGAACTAGATTGTACATATTTGTTCGTAATATTTAAACCAATAAGTATATTTACAAAATGGTAATTTTACTTATTTCACTTATTAAAAAGCTGTATCAAACATCTAATCAGTATGTCTTTGGAATTTGATTTACACTCAATCACTTGGCATAAGTACTCATAGTTAAATAACTCTTTAAAAGTAATTTTAAAATTTATAGCAATAAGCAATTCAGCTCTAATGAGTTCAGGAGAACTATCATTTGTTACATCTTGCCACCAGTGTTGCCAATAGAGGATCAAGAAAAATAACTAGACAAAAATAAGAAATCCGCCAAAGGTCTTTGTTGTCGATGTTAAAAATAGTTCTCTCCAACTAAATGCAGTTTATCAAACAACTAAATCCCTATACTAGCAATGTTAAATTTATAAATTTTGCCAACTAAACATCTTCCCAAAAAACAGTTTTAGTTTAAAAACAACTAAATTGGCAACACTACGTGCCACTTATTGATCAAGCCCCAACATTCTACCAATGCTGCCAACTACCAATGAAAGCAGTGCTGCCAAGATTGGAAAAAAGCGATCAGTAGTTCGATATATCGCAGTGGGTCGTTGTTATAGGTAGTCTGCATTCAAGTCATCATTAATGGCAATGAATGAAACCCGGGAGAAATAGTCCAGAATACGTGAGGCGAGAGCTTTAGTAAAATATGGATAAAACCCGGGAAATACGGGAGATCTGGCAACCCTAGTGAAAAGAAAGCGAGCTATAAGCATCGAACAGAATCTGGAAGTTGTTGAGGCAGGTGAAGAATGGAATGTTACGAAATATCACAACACAGATTATGACGTCTTTCTGTATCGGCTCCCCTCCAAGAAACCGGAGACCTTGACGCAGGTTGCGGGGCTGTTGAGCAATCAAGACCTTGCAGGCTGTATGGCGGTGCCTAGGGTCACCCAAGGCAGAGAGGTCGCAAGCTAACAAGCGGCTTACCATCAAAAATACAACCCCAAGGGCATCTCAGGAAGAAAACGCTCAAAACCAAACTCCCTGTGGGAGCTCTCACTTTAATTGGTCGTTATGTGATAGCTCTGACATTCCTGTTCCAATCTCTTTGTGTGGCAGGACATAATCGTCATTTATGTAACTATTGTATAACCTGATTGTGACACTATATATAGTATATATTTAGCGTGTGAGCGAAAGAGAAGGTTGCGAATGCCACAATGAAGAGTATACACGTGTTACGTACAACGTTTCATGCTATTTTGGCGTTAAAATATATAAAAATAATTAATAAACTTCCTAAATGAAAAATCTGATGTGTTGCACTCACATGACTTTCTCTACTCTTGTACTAACCATTCTTACAATGATTTTATTATTTCCTTGTAGGTGCAAGGGGAATAAAGTAGACTTTGAGCGATAGTCAAATGTTTTAAAGCTTTGAGATTCTGTTCTCTTTGCGAGGGTAACATAAAATGAATAACGATGTTCCATTTGAAGAAAGGTTGTTTTACAAAACTCGCAAAAACTTATTCGGACAAGATCTACATTTTAGCAAGATCTATATTTGTTGTACAGTAAGATTTTGTCTCGGGTTACCACCCGTGTAATATCTATAAAGTTGTTTTAAGTATTCCTGTCCAAGATGTGCTCAGCCGTTGTCATTATTAAAATTATTTAGCTGTAATTTACTTTCAATTGCCTCTTTTACGAATCTGTAGTAATGCCAGTTACTGTGGTGTAAAACCGCATAGTCGAGACTATGCTGTGCTATTGCTGATTTTTCTGGTTGTAGTAG
>CM060970.1:125589338-125689338 GCA_030765045.1 Tenodera sinensis
AAATTATCCTTTACATGGAATATTTTGATTTTCTCACAAATGGCTCTAACGCTGTTTTAAATTTTCTGGCAATAATCCATGTAGTGCTGTTTAGCCTTAGCCAACCATAAGAGATAGACCAAATCTTACTGTGCAAAAAATGTAGAGCTCATTAAAACACACACGTCATGTCCATATGCATCTTTCTGTGGAGTGAACCATTTCGGAGATATGCCTTGTTATTTGTGCGAGTTTTGCAATAATTATACTTTTCCCAAATGGAGAAACTCTTAGCCGTGTAAAGAGAACGGAATCTGAAAGCTTTAAAACATTTGACTATCGCACAAAGCCTATTGTATTCTCATATGTCCCTTACACCTACAAGGAAATAAGCAATAAGATAATTTCTGCAAATGTTTATCTCAACTAACATGAAGAAGATAGAGGATGAGAGTTTGTAAGAATAGAGAAGGTCATGTGAGTGCAACACACCAGATTCTTTTTTATTCAGGGAATGGCAAAACATACTCATATCTACATATTTCCGGTGAAATCCCGGTATAGAATTTTTGGATGGAGTACAATACGACCTACTTAATGTAAATACGTAGCAGAGAAAGTAAAATGCCGTAATTACCTTATCAAAGTTCCAGGCTATCCCATTTGGGGTAGAATACATGTAATGCACGCTGAAACACGTATCACCTACAACCTGCAAATGATTAGAAACAGGTCGTGACAACGGATGCATGTGGAAACTTTTGTGTGATAGTTTTTATGCGTGTGTGGCAGTTTTTACGGTGAGGGTGTTTACTTGTGAGCGAACAGTTGCGCAACGATATGCATCTAACTGGATATGCTTCATAATGGAAAATCAAACACAAGGAGCATTTTAAAGACTAGATGATCTACATTTCAGTTTATTGTTAATGTAAGAAAGCAAAGACCTCTTGGTATTCTGTTCATCATAGCCAGTCAAAGAATTTCTAAGTGCGTAAGGAATTAAATAAATTTGAACTGTCACTGAACTTAAAGCGAGATGAGTGAGGCTCGCATTTGGGAGATCCCAGGTTCGATTCTCGCCGGGTCGGCTCTTTGATCATAGTTTTTTTGTGGTTTCCCAGATTGGTAGATTAATATGATGGTGATTTCTCTTTTGCCATTAATTTCTTGTCTATAATAATATTTTGTTGTTTAAAGACGCTGTCAATTGCCAGGATCACATCAGCGTCGCTGGTGTGCCGGAATTTTATCCCGCAGGAGTTCCTTTACATGCCAGTAAATCTACTGACTTGGAGCTGTCGTTTTCAAGCACACTTAAAAAATCATCGGTCTGGGCGGGATTTGAACCCGCAACCTTGGGATCATAGACCAGCGTCTAACCAACTGAGCCACCCAGACCAACAATTTCTTGTCCATTTCCTATCAGGGCTCCATCGCAACGCAGTGGTTTCGTTCGCGATTACTCATGCTGAGGGTCAGTGGTTCAATTCCTGGCTCTGGGGTGCAATTTTAAGCTGGCCATATCCAAGCCTTGTTCACCTCTTGAGTTGTTTAAGTGAAGTATCCCCAAGGCTCAATGTGGTTTTAACCTCCTCTCGCGTATCTCGTCGCGAGGAAGTTAATTTGGCTAGGTTACGCATTGACCACTGAAATTTTATACATGGTTACCCGCTGTGCAACAAACTTTTGTCGGTCCGTCACGTGCTGCTAGAGTGTTTCCCTAGCGCACCTTCGAGACTCTCTGCAACAGCCTGTCAGACTTGCAGAGGTCCTAGCGGACGATAAACAAGCGGCGGAAAAAGTTTTTACATTTTTAGGAATGATAAACATGAACCTAAGGATTTAAAATTTTAGATATCAGGATTTCATTCCTTTTGGACCCTTTTATAACCTCGTTTTAATTTTGTCTTTTGCCTCGTTTGCTAGGTATATTTGTCTATGTTTATGCTTTTACTAGTATTTTTATTTTACATATACTGAAATTTATCTCCGGCTTTTGCCATACCAGTTTTTCTCGATACTCGATAGGGATACATGATAATTTCCATGATACCCTATACTTAGATACTCGATACCGTCATTTCTACTTCTAGTTTCAATACATAATAGAATGTTGGGAGAACTGTGTAATGCCAATGAAATTAATTAGGTGCACATATTTAATGAGACAAAATTTAATACCATCAGTGCACTTATTTTTAAACTCTACATTAGACATTTAAAAGCAAAATGCATTTTTGAAACAGTCCACTTTTATAAGTTTTTGTTCAAAGATACTAGCATTGTCACCCTTTTGGGGTCAAGTCTACTTCTTTTTCTATCCCATACAAGTCATGCTGTGCTAGTCTTTCAGAGAAAACTGTTGCAGTGGAATACACAAATATTTAGTGGCTAATTTTTTTAGCTTTGAAAATTTTGAATTTGTTTTCCAGTAATCCAGTGCACTAGAAAGAGAAGTTGACAAATTGTCGTTGAAATATGTAGTGATTTCTTGTTAACTGGCAGTAAATCTGACACACGATTATTTTCTTGCATAATGTTACTCTACAGATACCACATTCCTGGCAATTTCTCGGGCTTTGCAGAAGGTGACATCTAAAATAAAATAAAGAAAAGTTTGTGAGCTGATCGATTTTTACAAGTATGTCAGTATTACATGACTATCCCAGCATAGGTATCCTAAAATCTGAAAAAAAATTAAAAATAAACTTTTCCTATCTTCCTTTCATAGAAGTTTGAAAACAGTGTTGTTGTAATTAATTTAATTTAAAAGGTGAGTCAATTAATAACACTGAACAACACTTACAACATAATTTTCCGGAACGCGTTTCGAAGGTTAGCTTTCCTCCATTATCAGTTATTGTCCGGTTGATAATGGAGGAAAGTTAACCTTCGAAATGCGTTCCGGAAAGCTATGTTGTAAGTGTTGTTCAGTGTTATTAATTGACTCACCTTTTAAATTAAATTAAATTTTTCCTGATCATTTTTGGATGGAGGAAGAAGTTGTCTGTTTACCTATGTTGACATTTCTAGTTATCTCCAGACAAGAACTACTTGCTAGAAAATTCAGCTCAACATGTAAATTTGTTGCAGGAGTGCAGTGCTTCACAAGAAGTTAGAATGAGCTTGCAGATTGAGATGTATTAATACACACAAACTAAATGTCTTTACTTCACAAGTAACACTTGAAGTATCAGCTAAACTTTTACTGTTTTCTATGCAATGAATAAGAAACATAAATTCTCCAGTGTTTCAGCTTCATCATATTAAATTCGTGGGCTGTAGTCAATACTGTTTCATAAATCTTTAATGGTTAATGATTTTTCTGATGAACCTCAATTATATTTCTTTTTTATTCTGTTCTTTTGCAGGTGTCAGTTGTAAGCAAATGCCTGCCAACCAAGAGGTAGACTACAATAATGCTGAACTAAGGTCAGTATTTGAACATTTGTACATGAATAGTTATTATATTTGTGTTAAGGTGATGTATCTGAAAATTAAAAAGTCCAATTTTCTTCTGATTGGTTTGAATTTTTTTTCCACAAACTCAGAATATAAAGTAAATAGTATACACAAAATTTCAATTACATTTGTCAAACCATTTTGAAATTATTAATGTATTTATTAATAATAAAAGTGACCCTTGGAGCCTACAGTTTATTGTATCTTTCCTAAATTTTTAATTTGAGCTCAGTATACAAATTGTGATACTAAAATTTCTTAGAATTTAATTAGTTTAAGAGAAAAAAATGTTTTGTACATAATTTATCAATATTTTCAATTTTTTTCAGTATGAGTTTTGAAAAATATTTAATTTCAGCTCAATTATTTAATATTTTTTAACTAGTGCACAACAACTTTTAATACCTTAATCTCTGAAGGGCTCCTGAAAATTTCAAGCTAATAAGTTACAAATTAGGCTCCAAGCCTCTCCATTTTGAAGAGTGAAAAATGTTGAAAAAAAAAAAAAAAAGAACTGAGAAAAATTAATTTTAAAGTTTAACAGTATGTTTTTATAAATCCAATGAACTTAAAATTCCCCAGCACCACATGTGGGACCCTCTGTTGCTTTCTTCTTGGCCTCAGTAGCAGTTTTTGAGAATTTCAAGTTGCTTGGTTGTTTCTAAATATGAAAACTTTCCTTTTACCTTCACATTGTTCACAACATTTACAAATTTATTGTTCTTAGCTAACCTCTACACTATGCACTTTTGCAAATTTATACACAAAATTCATAATATATCTGCTTGTTATGGCTTTGTTATAGACTAACGAATAACTTAAAATCTATTGACTACCTAAACAATGCCTAATATATAACTGGAACACTGAAATAACTGGGTAAGATTACAGAGTTACAGAACACTGACTGCATTTCTTTGTTTGGAAGCAAAATATGTGTCAGATTTGTGGCATTTCAGTTCAATATAACAAATACACTTCAGCACAGCCAACTGACAATCTTTCTGAAGCAAAATTCCCTGCAAGAAACCAAAATCAAAACCAATGAAAACGAAAAATGCATTTCAAAGCTGTAGCGATGAAGTTTAGTGAGGAACACCCACAACATTGAAATGCCCTCCTGGAGCTTTAAAAATGGCTGATATTGAGAAAACTAAAGTGTGTCGATAAAGTACAAGGTATAAGCATAATAAAAAGTGCAAAACGTAAAAATCAAAATTTTTGGGAATTTTCACCAAGGGGAGGCACCTGCTAATTATGTTCAAAAATTGAAAATAATCACAAATATTTTTATGCTAAAACTGATCTTTAAACCATATATTTTCAAATTCAAGTTTTCATTTTTCTCTTTGCAGTTTTATTAGTGACTCACATGATAATTTAAGCAACTATGCATAGTGAATGTAGCCACTCTTAGGGATTCAGTGCATGAGTGATGGTTCTGCCGTATTTTATAGTATTATTACATTAGTAAAATTATGGTTGACTATTTACTTCATCTTAAGTATTTGATAGAAATGACAAAACAAATCTTTTACCCTTGAAACCATCAATACAATGAGTGACTGGATTCATATCTATACTGATGGCTCTTCTGGATTATGAAGCTCGTGCATTTTGCCAATTCTTTTCCTTTTATAAAAAAGTGGAGAAATATATAAGCTGGAAATGCTGTACATGCATCAATACATCTACGGCATCTTCTGAGGAAATTGTCATTCACCAGATTAGTTCAGCTTCCATCATACCATTAATTTCTCTCCTGATATTTTGTTTTAATTTTGTCTTGTGCAAGGCACCTAAGAGATTTTCAAGGTGACCGCTCTAACTCTTCTCCAAATTCGTCTAATTTCTGTTCCATAAGCACACGCCATATTAGCTTTATTTTCCTATCATGAATCTATCCCTCTCCCTGAATTTATTTACATACAAATGAATGGTCTCTCTATTTGGAGCATGCACGCCAGGAAATGTATTTTCAAATTGCCATACAACTTCCCTACAGATGATGTAAGCGCATAAGTATCGTACATAAACACTCTTTGTTGTATTGTATACTGCAATCGATTAATTTTGAAAACACTTCAAGCAAAGCTAAACCTTCTAAACACTCTTAATGTTAGAAGCTATTAACAGTGAAGCAACAAGATTCTAAAGTAAGAACAAATTAGAAACTAAAAACTTCACTTATCTTAGTATTATTTGCTGACCCTGGGTTTCAAGCTGTGTCCAGCTCATTCTCAAAGCCATATAAACAAATTCGTTGCCAAGCTAGGATTGTAGGATTGTAGCTAGGATTGTAGCTTGGCAACGAATTTGTTTATATGGCTTTGAGAATGAGCTGGACACAGCTTGAAACCCAGGGTCAGCAAATAATGCTAAGATAAGTGAAGTTTTAAGTTTCTAATTTGTTCTTACTTTAGAAACACTTATGTTATTCACATGTGAACTGGACTGGAACAACACAGAACACCTACCTAAGAGAAGTAAGACTGACACATGTGTGACGATTGGCACGTGCACATAGGGAAATGCAGTGAAGGTCACATGGGCCATGCACCTGTCAGCCAAGTTTTGTAGTAAACATACTGTAGATGAAGGTCATTATTTTAGAATGAATGTGCTAGCTATAACCTCTCCCTACATCTGAATGTGCAGATATGTTAAAATGAACACAGATTTATGATAATCTGGGTTTGAATTACACATCTTTGAATTTCAGGTGTTTAATAACTAATATACATTAAAGAATATGAATATAGATGAAATCAGATTTGAGATTTTGGCATGAGATTGACAATGTGTTTGTATTTTCACTGTTTTACATATGAATTCTACATTTAACAAAGCTAACATCTGCTTTCTGATGCCCAATTAAGCATTTTCACATTTTAAATTACTTCTGTGCTGATAAAAAGTTTTTCTTTTATAGGAATGAAGTTGAAGATTTAGCTGTTTCTGGTTCAAGATGGAAAAACGCTTTCCCCCAAGTAGGTATTTTACTGTAACGCACAATTTTTACTTTCTCTACTAAGTATATGTTTTTGAGACTCCTGAAACCAACTGAGATGGTAAGAAAATTATGTAGAATACTTGTAAAAGGAGGCAGTACAGAAGTATAGAATATATACAGGGTGTAAATGAATAACATCGCATGAATTTTACTGGTAATAGAGGGTTCTTAGACAATCAATTTGAGATAGGAAATCAATGGTCTACAATGTCAAGTTAATAAGTTACATGTATTTAAAGTAATTAGAGACTGTGACCAATAAATCATAACCAGAAAGAAATATGTCAATATTATCCACTGGTATCAAAATAGTGCTTATTAGTGCATTGTCCATACATTTTTGGCACCTCTTTAGGAAGCTATCCATCACTCGCTGTGGTTCACATTGAGAAATGCTGGCAATTTCCTAGTGGATATTTTATTTTAGTTCTTCCAGGGTGTGTGGGCTTGTCTTGTACACTTTATGTTTTAAGTTACTCCAGAGATAGAAATCACAGGGGGTTAGGCTGGGGGACCGAGGGGCAACAAATCTCTACTAATAATTCTGCGCTGAAACCCACTTGCAGTTGTTGCCATTGAAAGATTGCCAATATGAGCTGTTGCAGAGTCTTATTGAAAGAAAAAGAAAATCATGCTCCCTGTCTGATAAATCTCTAAAACAATAGGCAGAGTGTATTCACCTATGTATAGATGTCACAATTTGACTAAAATAAAATTGACCCTATAACTCAGAACCTCACATTGTTCATGAAGTAACCTTTCATGACAAAAAAATGTATACAGGGCTTTCGAACCAGTTCTTCACCGCTGCACGGCCTTTTGACTGTGCGAGTTTGAAGCTGCCGCGGCCGGGTTTGCCACTACTAACAAACCGCATGTAAAACATGTATAAAAATCTTACCTTATAGAAAATGCTGGAAATGTCGTCCCTCCTCCGCTATACAGGCATTATATCAGGAAAACACATTCTGATTTACATGATTAAGTTGGGCAACTGTAATGTCTGTGATTTCATTTCTAATATTTTGTTTTAGTCTTCCAATGTGTGAGGATTTTTCTCGTAAAATTTGTTTTTCAGGTAACACCTCAAGTAAAAATCACACGCTATTAGATCAGGGGAGTGAGAGGGCTATACACAAGCACTAATCACTCTATCCATGGACTGTATGGGCAGTAGCAGAATCTTGTTGAAACCATCCATATGATTTCTCTTCTTCTGTCAGTTCATGAAAAAATGGAATCAAAATGTCATTTCGGTACCTCTCTTTATTTAGTCTGGTCCAAAGATATTGGGCCAATTATGCGTCTAGCACTAACAGCACACCAAACTCCAACTCTTCGATCACAATGAGCGATTTCTTGAGCACGATGTGAATTTTGAGATGCCGAATACCAAGTGTTATGAGTGTTCATGCGACCATTTAGATGAAACCATGCCTCATCTGAAAAGAACAGAAGCTGCAGATCGATTAAACCATCGTTCATGACATTTCCAGCATTTTCTATAAGGTAAGATTTTTATACATGTTTTACATGCGGCTTGTTAGTAGCGACAAATCTGGCCGTGGCAGCTTCAAACTCACACAGGCAAAAGGCCGTGCAGCGGTGAAGAAGCGATTCGAAAGCCTTGTATATTGTGTACCATTAGCAGAGAAAGATTTCTCAGCACTCCAATAAGCGATTTCTATCTCTAGGGTCTGGGGTAACTTAAAACATAAAATGTACAAGACCAACCCACACACCTTGGAGGAACTAAAACAAAATATCCACCAGGAAATTGCCAGCATTTCTCAACGTGAACTACAGCGAGTGATGGATAGTTTCCTAACGAGGTGCCAAATATGTATTGACAAAACAGTGGTCAAGTTCAGCATCTCTATTCATAAAACTGGTAAGCAAAGTCTTTAAAAGAGTTTTAAAAATGTATTGTTTCATCCTCGCCTTTCTATGATAGCAGCAGACGGCAACGAGCGCCGAGGATGTGGACAGGCAAAACACAGTGCAGCCGGTTTCTAAGTTTTTTGTTCTGTCAGGAAATAAACATATTTTGGGTGTATGCAAGTGTCTGTGTGTGCGTGCATGCACGTGTGATAAGATAATGTTAGTGTATAGGTAGGAAACAAATGTTAATAAATTAATATGTGAGAAAAGGATAGAGTTACCACACACAATATAACCAGCATGTTTGACTGTATGAGACCTTAGGGTAAATTCCAAGTAGTCTAAATAGAGGAAAGTTATAACATTTGTAAATGTGTATGTAAACAAATGTAGTCAATAAATTCAATTTTTTACCTTTTCCAATTGTATTTTATTAAAATCCTGTGACCTCTTCTCTGTCGACTGAACAATTTTTATAGTTTAATATCTTCATATATTCTTGCCTTCTCCAAAACCCCTTCTTATTTGTTTCTCTTTTCTCCAAATATTTTGCATACAAATATTTCTTAAGTTAACTTAAAAGCAACAAGTCTATATATAATTAAATAAGCCACAAATTTGAAACAAGTTAATGCTTATATATTAGCTTAGATTAGAATAATAGAATCCTACTGAAAAGTCAATACCACAGCTGCGATTTGAACCATGGGTCATTGACTTTCCATACAACTGCCCTGACCAATGTGTTACCATGGTGACATGCTGGTATGACATTAAATTCTCCTGTAGCTCATATGTTTTGTGGTAAACTCAACGTATTCTCAAGTTCATTTGGAATAACCTACTCCAATGGCTACTTACAATTTCACAAGCACTTTAAGTCCTGGGGTTTAACTGTTAACCACTAGCAGTCAACCAATTAATCATTTATTTTTAATTGTTCCCCTTGCACAGTAGGCAGTTGCGTGTGTAGTGAAGGGGGACACCTTGCCCACTGCGACCCCGATGTAGATCTATTGAAAGTTACCACACCCGACCCCCAGGAGGAAGGGATGAAGCGAAGTGAGACCAGAAGGCATGTCAGAGAGCAGAGTCAGTGAAGCCACCAGAGATGCATAGAAGTTTCTAACAGTTCCAGATTGTAACACCTGGCACACACCCAGGGAGAGGGCGACAAGGTGACCCTAGCGACCTGGGCAGTGACTTCCAAGGAGGACCAGGGAAAGTGTTTCCAATGAACAAGCAACTATGCCATCTGCCTGCTAACGCTGGAACCAACCGCACTACCAACTGAACCTGAAAGATGACAGTGAAAGGAAATGAGAAAGGAAGTCATTAAGATGAAAACCCATGTCAGAGTGCGTGGCCATGGGGATCGAACCTGCAACCTCCCGAATGCAGGGCACAGACACATTGTCCTTCCTATGAAGGAATAATTGGAAATTTATTGTTTTAGTGGCATATTGCTCAGTTGGTTAGAGCAGTGGCATGGAAAGCTGAGCTTCTGTGGTTTGGCTGTGGTGTTGAATTCTATCTTTCTAACTTAGGCCTACACATGAGTTGTGTGGAAAAACAATAATTATCACTTCTAAATTATTTAGTATGTTTAAGTTTTATTTTTGACCATAAATAAAAGCAGCAGAGGTTTAAAAAGTAATTTAATTCACAAAGTCATTGACTGTTTTATGTTCAAGGTACTGGCGACCTGCATTGCCTTCACCCTTGTTATTCATCCTGGTCTGAGCATGGCCTATTCAGACATCCTTCTCTCTCAGCTCATGGAACCTGGCAGTTCATTCAAAATTGCCCAGGATGAAGGATCCTGGATTGGTAAAGTATGATGATGTTCACTTTAGACAGCTTTGCTATTGTTAAATATGTTGTTGTTGTTGTTTTCTAGTGCCTTGCATCTGGCAATGCAGCCATTAGCATTCGTGCGTTCCAATACTTTTGAACTGCAGTTTCTTCTGATCTTAATGCTTCACAGGTCTTCAAGTGGTCTTCAATTGTTAAATATTCTTGTGGAGAAAATGCCAACTATATACTGTTATGTTAGCTTAGGCTTTCACGGCTGGTGTCTGTCCAGTAAAATGATGTTTCCAGGCTTATTAGCCATGGTTCAGTTGATACATGGACACCTAATGTTTCGCCTGCCATTCCAACGAGCATCGTCAGAGAAAACTGACTTGTTGTAAAGTGGCGCTCATCAGGAGTGTCCGTCTTATATATGATGGGATGAGACCAACCCCCCTCTCTCCCATTGGCTGCACCCAGCCAGTTGTGGCCTGCATCAAGTTTTATGTCTGGCTGGGCTGTATGATACAGCCATATTTACTATCTTAAATGTTGTTCTCTATAATTTACAATTATGTTGTTGTTGTTGTTTTCTAGTGCCTTGCATCTGGCAATGAAGCCATTAGCATTCATGCTTTCCAATACTTTTGAACAGTGATGAAATTTGCCTAAAGATGTCCCCACCCGGAGATCCGATTGGGGGACAGTTTTAACTCCGGAATGTTTATCTTTAGGACTCATACTCATGTATGTGGCTTTCATGTAACTGTTTTCTTAACGGGCACCAGTTTTACAATGTGGCAGTTACATCACCCGACTTAAACCCCCATTTTGCAAGGAGGACCACACCTGTCGTTGGTCAACGGGTCCATCGGACCTAGCCGGGAGGACTAAATAGGTGGTATTTAGATCCACCGACCTTCCCCTCATGTGCCTCTGAGGGACGCTGTTGTGCTGTGATAGGCCAGCACGTATGTAAATGACATTTCCTCCATTTTAGATGAAACAGTTATACAATTATTGATGTGTCCAATGTTGACCTTGAGCTGTACAAACAATTTACTGGATCAACAAATAAAAAATTAAGGGATAGTCAATCATTTAAGACCGTTATGTAATGGCTTTGAAATTTCATTCTCTTTACATGACCAAGCAGTATAAAAATGAAGAACAACTTCCTATTTGAGAAAAGTATAAGTATTTGAAAATTTGAAATTTGAAAAGTTGGTAGAGCACCTGCCTGCTATGCAAGGGGTTCCGGGTTTGATTCTTGGCAGGGGGTATCAATTTTTCTCCAGCTAAGATTATTCCTAGTCCTTCCCTGAGTTTGGAGGTATAATGGTGGTGCCGTGGCTGAGTGGTTAGACCGCTTGCCTACGATCTAGGTGGGACCCGTATGTGGTATTCGTGGTGGATGAAGTGGCGTCTGGGCGGGTTTTCTCTGGGTTCTCCAGTTTCCCCCACCATTCATCCCACCAATTGCTCCATTATCACCCTTCCAATCATCCATTTCGCCTGCATTTCATATCATCCTCTTCCTCACTATCATACCTGGTGCTTGGCTGACCAATTGCTTCCAGGTCTTCACTCTGGTCCAGAGGTCCCCGACAGGCGTCTGACCCTAGGTACTGGCTTGTAAGTCCTAGGGAGTGTAAGTCCTACATAAGGGGAGGGTAATCAGGGAAAGAAGAAAATTTATATCCATAACATGGAATATCTTGGAAGTGGTTAGCCCAAATAAAAAATTGATTTGTCATGAATGCTGCGCTTTAATGAGATCTAAATTTTTTATGTGATGAAGATTTACAATTTATCAGTTATCCAGAATGATGAGGACTTCAAGAGACTATACCCAGAAAATTTGAGATATTGATACTGAAATTTATAGATACTTAAAAACAACTAAGCATTTAAAAATAATATAATTATTATTGTAATAATTATTAAATAAATAATAATAAATATAGAAACAATGAACAAAAAGGGGGTAGTCTGTGGTTTGAAATGGTGAAACCAATGGTTTTTCACAGCGTGGCTTCTCTTAAGAGAGAAAATGGATACTGGCGAATAGTATGTGGAAGGGTACAGATGTAAGCTTTGTTTTCATGCCGAATTACCTGGTGGACATAAAGAGAGCATCTTAGAGCTTATTTGTGTATGTGAATAGTGTTAATTAGTTGGTGAATTATACAAGAATACATGTATATTGGTTGGCAATATCTCCAGTGAAAAGATTAAAAGAATTGTTCCTTCATTAAAAGACGTTATATCCAAAATTTGTGTCATCCTTTCAAAACCACTCACATAAACCTAGAGAGAGAGAGAGAATCCTCATTGCTTTTATTGATGGCAAAAGGACAGATTCAAAGGAACTTCTAGACATTGTTAGGTGGTGAATAGCATTGTTGTTTCAAACAGTTGACAATATTTGACAGACAACAGAATGTGATCCTGCTTCAGGGTTCACAACAATGTGAAGCAAGTAAAAATATTACTTCAATATACATTCCATTTATTATAAAAACATCTTCAACATTTGATATTTCAATAAAAATTATTGAGTATCTTTGAGAAAATCAAAGTTTTCTAAAGTGTTCCACGTAAAGGATAGTTTGGGGTGTGGAAGATGCATTCTTGGAAGATATTGAACTTAAATACATGGGCATCACGAAGGGGAGGGGAGCAAGGGGCGGCCGGAGCCACCCTTGGAAATTAGTAAATGTAATGTGCAATCAATTACTACTAGACTATTGCTTTATTGTTGATGTAAAGAACAGCTAATACGCTTATCTGCAACAAATACTATAACTCATGTTTTACAGTTTTTGGCGACAGAATAATGAATTAATAATGTTTAATCGTAAACTTCCAACATGCAGCCCCCCCCCCCCCCCCCGAGAAAAAATCTGCCGATGCTCATCCTTAAATACCAAGTTTGGTTTTCAACTGGTTTTTTATTTGTTTTTGAGCTATGCTGTTCGCAGACAGACCCTTTTGCAAAATTTGTAAATATTTACTTTTGACAATGTCTGAAACTTGTATACAAGTCTATAGGCAATAAAGAATTATTATTATTATTTTTGTTATTGTTGTTGTTATTGTTGTTGTTGTTGTTGTTATTATTATTATTATTATTATTATTATTATTATTATTATTATTATTATTATTATTATTATTATTATTATTATTATTATTATTATTATTATTATTATTATTATTATTATTATTATTATTATTATTATTATTATTATTATTATTATTATTATTATTATTATTATTATTATTATTATTATTATTATTATTATTATTATTATTATTATTATTATTATTATTATTATTATTATTATTATTATTATTATTATTATTATTATTATTATTATTATTATTATTATTATTATTATTATTATTATTATTATTATTATTATTATTATTATTATTATTATTATTATTATTATTATTATTATTATTATTATTATTATTATTATTATTATTATTATTATTATTATTATTATTATTATTATTATTATTATTATTATTATTATTATTATTATTATTATTATTATTATTATTATTATTATTATTATTATTATTATTATTATTATTATTATTATTATTATTATTATTATTATTATTATTATTATTATTATTATTATTATTATTATTATTATTATTATTATTATTAGTATTATTATTAGTATTATTATTATTATTATTATTATTATTATTATTATTATTATTATTATTATTATTATTATTATTATTATTATTATTATTATTATTATTATTATTATTATTATTATTATTATTATTATTATTATTATTATTATTATTAATTGATTTTTTTTGCATTCAGGGAATCTCAAAACATGATTTTAGGTCAAGTTT
This sequence comes from Tenodera sinensis, assembly GCA_030765045.1. Taxonomy (NCBI): domain Eukaryota; kingdom Metazoa; phylum Arthropoda; class Insecta; order Mantodea; family Mantidae; genus Tenodera; species Tenodera sinensis. The sequence goes on from CM060970.1 coordinate 125,603,357, forward strand.
TGCTAGCAAATGTTTGGGTGGAATGTAATACTTCCTCTAACTACTGTAAGTATGTAGTAGAGAAAGTAATTAGCTTTTGTAAGGTTAATTTGTAGAAGCTCTATAAAATAGACAGTAAGGGATTTTTTTTTTTTTTTTTTAAGATTCTTTATTGTTCTACATGTTCCATTACAATATGTAATACTACATGTTGGGTTTGCTTACAAAGTAAACTGATAATCGTATATTAATTAACATGAATAATTATTTAGATTTATACAGATCAATTATTTTTTGTCAGATCAATTGCATTGGCATACTGAACATATTCTTTAAAATAACTTTTAGCAATTTCGACTTTAGTTGGTGGCCATTTTCAGTAAGGGATAGAGAAAGCCTTGGAATGTAACACAAATAATTTTTTAATGACAATGTAAAACTGTTGTGTAATTTTTAGCCAGTCTTGTATCTGCTGGCACACTGATTGGCTCTTTGGTTATTGGACCACTAATGGATAGACTGGGCAGAAAGACAACATGTAAGCTCTGCTGTATTCCTCTGGCTGCTGCATGGATACTGGTTGCAATGGCCAATGGTGTGAAACTGCTCTATGCTGGAAGAATGTTGGCAGGAATAGGCTCTGGTAAGTACTTCACCAGATTTTACATAAACATCAATATAATCCCAAGTGTTAGCCTTTACTGATATACAGAGCATCGAAAAAACAATGTAAAGTAGAAGGGCAGTACCAAAAGAAACAGAGTATTTGAGGGAAAAGTGTTGTTGTTTTCTAGTGCCTTACATCTGGCAATGAAGCCATTAGCATTCGTGCTTTCCAATACTTTTGAACTGTAGTTTCTTCTGATCTAAATGCTTCACAGGTCTTCAAGTGGTCTTCGTTCATTTCTGCTGGATCGTTACACAGGACACATATTGGTGAAGCTGAGATACCTATTCTGTAGAGATGACTTGCTAAGCAGTCATGATTTGTCAGTAGTCGGAAGGCTGCAACCGCTGTTTTCCTTGGTCTCTGGGGGATTATATCTGGGTTGGAAAGTGTTGTTGTTGTTTTCTAGTGCCTTGCATCTGGCAATGAAGCCATTAGCATTCGTGCTTTCCAATACTTTTGAACTGTAGTTTCTTCTGATCTTAATGCTTCACAGGTCTTCAAGTGTTCTTCATTCATTTCTGCTGGATCGTTACACAGGACACATATTGGTGAGGCTGAGATAGCAATTCTGTAGAGATGACTTGCTAAGCAGTCATGATTTGTCAATAGTCGGAAGGCTGCAACCGCTGTTTTCCTTGGTCTCTGGGGGATTATATCTGGGTTGGAAAGCAGTGTAATCCATTTTTTATCTTTGGCATTTGTTTCTATTTCTTGTAGATATGAATGACAAAAATTTTTAATGATCAAGCGTTTTATTGAGGAATATGAGAAATTGAATTTAGACTTTTGTTTTATTGTTGTGCCTTTCTTTGCAAGTGAGTCTGCAGCTTCGTTCCCCATGACTCCACAGTGTGCCGGAATCCATTGGAGATGAACAGTCTTATTAACTTTTTGGAGTTGTGTTAACATTTTGTAGCATTCTCTAATTTTTGTTGACTTCTTTGTAGTATTTGAACATATTCCCTGAATTGCAGCTTTAGAATCTGAAAGAATTACTGCCTTGTTAAATTTATTTAAGGGAAGATTTAATAATTGTCGGAGAGCAATGTATATAGCCTCTATTTCTCCATCATAATTTGTTGTGTCTCTGCCAACAGAATGATAAAAGGAAAAATGTGAACACGTAACTCCAGCTCCAGTAAGGTTTTCCTTCGAGGATCCATCAGTATATATGTGCAGCCATTCTTCTGTGGGATACCTAGTATTGATTGTTTCCAGAGCTAGAAGTTTTTGTATTTCTTTTGGTGTGTCTGATTTACTTATTTCCTCTATTAATTCCAAATTGAAGGTATTCTTTGTGACTGAGCATAAAACTTGTTAAGGGATTCTGCTATTTCCCTATCTGTAGTTAAGCTTTTGTTATTATATTTTAATGGTTCAGTTGTATTTTTTGATAATTTTGTTTTATTAAGGAATTTGTATATTTTATTTCCATCTTTCCTATAGTCCATATGTTCTACAAAATTTGTGAAACTGGCCCTTTTTGCTGTAATTAATTCTTTCTTAAAAATGGCTGCTTTTCTTCTCCAGTTTTGTACATCTTCTGGACACTTGGTTCTTTCGGCTATGACTCTTGCTATATTTCTTTCGTGTTTTAACTTAGATAAAGATGGAGACCAAAAGTAGCTATATTTCTTTAACTTTCCTTTGGGGATATGTGTTTTGGCTGCTGTCAATAATATTTCACAAATTTTTTTATTCATTTCATCTGTTGACTTGAACTCTGATTCTAACAGTATATTACACTTCCCTTCTATCTCATTTTGGAAACTGGACCAATCTGCTTTTTTAAAATTCCAAGAAGTTTTAACTTTTGGTTTGTTACTTTTATTTATTAGACCTCTTATGGAGTTTATGGTGATTCTGTGGCCTGAACCTGGGTCTTCTATTATTTCTCTTTTTGTATTGTCAATTATGTCAGACGACACCATCAGAAGGTCAGGATTTGTACCCGAACCATTATAATGAAGGTAAGTGGGTGGATCATTTGGATTAAATATTAATTCCATTGTTGACGAGTTTAATAGGTCTTCTATGACTCTTCCTGCTGAATTTATATCTCTGTAGCCCCACCTAGGGGAGTGTGCATTAAAATCACCTATTAAAATACTTTTGGGTTCTATGGGAATAGAATTTAGATCTAGTGTATTGTCTGGAGGATTGTAGATACTGTAAATTCTATAGTGGTAGTTACTTTTCCATACTTCAATTTTAACTATTTCTGATTTATCTTGTTCTTCCATTGTTTTTTGGATTTGGATAGTAGCTTTCATATTTCTTTTAATTCCTGTAAGAATACCACTTGCTATTTGACGAGCCTTTGGAAGTATATGTGTAGTATACTGATCCATTTCAAAGTATATTTCCTGTATTGGCTTCTTGTACTGTGAAGACATCTATATCTTGGTCTTTTAATATTTTCATTAGCTCTTGTTTTTTAGGCTGGGACATGCCTCCTGCATTCCATTGTAGAATTCTTAAAGTATGGAATTGTGATGAAATTTGCCTAAAGATGTCCCCACCCGGAGATCCGATTGGGGGACAGTTTTAACTCCGGAATGTTTATCTTTAGGACTCATATTCATGTATGTGGCTTTCATGTAACTGTTTTCTTAACGGGCACCAGTTTTACAATGTGGCAGTAACATCACCCGACTTAAACCCCCATTTTGCAAGGGGGACCACACCTATCGTTGGTCAACGGGTCCATCGGACCTAGCCGGGAGGACTAAATAGATGATATTTAGATCCACCGACCTTCCCCTCATGTGCCTCTGAGGGACGCTGTTGTGCTGTGATAGGCCAGCACATATGTAAATGACATTTCCTCCATTTTAGATGAAACAGTTATACCGCTGTGATTCGGTCCCCAGAGCCTCATCTGTTAAAAGCAGGGTGCACCACGGGCAGGATGAGGATGGGAATTGGGTAGGAGAGGCTATAGGAGGCGCATCACTACCCCTTACTACCCCAATTGTTGGAAAGTAGTGTAATCCATTTTTTATCTTTGGCATTTGTTTCTATTTCTTGTAGGTATAAATGAGAAAATTTTTTAATGATCAAGCGTTTTATTGAGGAATATGAGAAATTGAATTTAGACTTTTGTTTTATTGTTGTGCCTTTCTTTGCAAGTGAGTCTGCAGCTTCGTTCCCCATGACTCCACAGTGTGCTGGAATCCATTGGAGATGAACAGTCTTATTAACTTTTTGGAGTTGTGTTAACATTTTGTAGCATTCTCTAATTTTTGTTGACTTCTTTGTAGTATTTGAACATATTCCCTGAATTGCAGCTTTAGAATCCGAAAGAATTACTGCCTTGTTAAATTTATTTAAGGGAAGATTTAATAATTGTCGGAGAGCAATGTGTATAGCCTCTATTTCTCCATCATAATTTGTTGTGTCTCTGCCAACAGAATGATAAAAGGAAAAATGTGAACACGTAACTCCAGCTCCAGTAAGGTTTTTCGTGGAGGATCTATCAGTATATATGTGCAGCCATTCTTCTGTGGGATATCTAGTATTGATTGTTTCCAGAGCTAGAAGTTTTTGTATTTCTTTTGGTGTGTCTGATTTACTTATTTCCTCTATTAATTCCAAACTGAAGGTAGGTTGCAATAATTCCAATGGATTTTCTCTTATAAGTAGATTTTCTCTGGTGTTAGGAATGTTCAATTTGGATTTAATCTGTGTTACCTTTTCTAGGAAACTACTATGAGTTTTAGGGATTGAAGGGGGCAGGTTCTCTTCTGTCCATTTAGAGTTTGGCAGTCGTAACATTTTCTCGTGTTGGAGCAATGCTTGTTCTTCTATTTTTGTTGTTATTGATGGGGTCCGTGTTAAGGCAAGCATGGCATCAATAGGTGTGGATTTAACTGCTCCAGTGATTAAGCGAAGAGCCTGATTTTGCATTTGTTCAAGTTTATTGATGTTAGCATTTGCTGCTGTTATTAAAGCTTCAGAACAGTACAAGAGGCTTGGTTTAACATACATTTTGTATGTTGTGTTAAGGATTCTCCTTGAGCAGCCCCATTTAGCACCAGCTAACCTTTTCAGGATTTGCAGTTTCTTTTCAACCTTTTCTGAGATGTTTGTTATATGTTTTTTCCAACTTAGCTTTCTGTCGAAAGTGATGCCTAAGTATTTGGCATCATCAACTGCTTTGAGTGGTTTACCATTATAATTTATGTTAATATTAACTGGTTTGTATTTTAGTGTAAATAATTCATAATTTGTTTTTTCCACTTTGAGGGAAAAGTACCAGCTCCAGATTACAAAGACTGCATTCACCAGCTGGGAGGGATTCGAGATACCAAATACATCCCATCCTCTAAAACTACAGCCTACTCATGATGCCCACTATGGGAAAAATGGAGGATGCTGGGGTTGACTGGCAGGCCTTGGTCCAGCATTGGCTGTTGTGCTGCAGATTTTAGTTTGAGTTTAATGGAATTTTGTATACATTCTCAGGAGTGCATGTCCTTTAACATCTGTGAAAAAGCACACTTGTTATTTGCATCACAACATTGCCATTAAAATGAATCCATGCTTTATCAGTAAAGAATATTAAGTGTGGATCAGTTTCATTTTAAAAATAACCAAAATCTACTTACATAAAATTACCTTTGGTCACCAAATAGCTGCAACTACCAGACAATTGAAGCTTTTCATGGCCTCAGCTTTAAAGGTTTAATATCTCTATAAGCTGAAGTTTGTAAAACAAAAGACCTCTACAGGGGTGGGAGCATAATGCCAGATAAATCGGCTTTTTAACTGTTAGGCCAAAAACTTTTCAGATGGGTCTTGTAGAAGCTTCTCTCACTTTAGAAAAAAGCACTAAGCTACACTTATATTCTTTTGTAAGTTGTTATAAATTCAGCAGAAACTTTCACACCAGAATTGAGAATTTCTCTTTGTTTTGAATTAGGGTTAACAACAGTGGCTGTGGTGTATGTCTCCGAAGTATCACATCCAAAATTAAGACCTATGCTGCTATGCCTCAACAGTGTGTTTGTGTCATTTGGGATTCTGTTAGCATGCCTATTTGGACAGTGGATGACTTGGAGGGGAATGGCAGTGTTCTTCAGCTGCATGGCATTAGTCAGCTGTTTGACTATGTGTGCTTTACCTGAAAGTCCACCTTGGCTATGCTGGAAGGACAAAAGCACATCAGGAGACAAAAAGTCTGCTCAAATAGAGACTGCTTTAAGATGGCTTCATAGGCATCCTCAGGTAAACACTGTTCCAAGTGAATTTATTCTCCTATGTACTTAGGCAATAATAAGCAAATCAGAAACAAGTGAGGTATATATACATGGGTTGCTTTTTGATACTGGCAACAATGCTGTGAAATGGAGTCAGGCAATATACTTTATACCAGAGGTAGGTTAGATGCCCACCCTTCTTTTTTTTATCTAATTACCCTTCCCTTATATAGGACTTACAATCCAGTGCCTAAGGTCAGATGCCTGCCAGGGAGCAGACGAACCTATGGACTGGACAGAGTGAAGACCTGGAAGCAGGTGGTCAGCCAGACACCAGGAAGAGGATGATATGAAATGCAGGCAAAATTAATGATTAGAAAGGTGATAATGGAGCAATTGGCAGAATAAATGGCGGGGGAAACTGGAGAACCCAGAGAAAGTCCACCCAGAATCCATTTGGTCCACCACGAATACCACATGTGGGTCTCTGGGATTGAACCCAACCTACCTAGGTGGTAGGCAAATGCTCTAACCACTCGGCCATGATGCCACCTCTACAGACTTTAAAAAATGTTACAAAAAAAAAAAAAAAGAAATAGCTATTTTGTAATACTCAAGTGCATCAATTGTGCATGTATCCTAGTTGTGTTGAGCCATAACCTGACAATTATTTGGAGGGATTTTCTTAATATGACAGTTTGAAAAGCTGTTTTTCATTATTTTTTAAATCACTGAATGTGACAAATAGAAAATAGCATGCAAATAAAACATAGTATATCACTCGTCTTAGGGAAGAAGGTATGATACCCCATGTAGTATTGTCACCTGAGTCGAGGCGCAGAGTGCGGCATACCACAAGTGCAGGCTCTAAACTTTATTGACAAGTTTTTGTTACTTTGGCTTGTGGAAACCAGCAGGTTATATTTTTCCCATTATTATCCAATTATTTCCTTCAAAATAAAACAAAATTTGATTTTGACCTTAATCTAATGTGCTCAAGTATTTCTCGATGTTTTCTCAAAAACTATTCTGATCAACTGCATTAGACATGCGACCCTATATAGAAGGCTTATATAACGCGGAGATAAACTGGGTGCAAAAAAAGAAAAATTTGTTGTTTAATGATGCTGGCAATTGCCATCATATAGTGTCACTGGTGTGCCGGAATTTCGTCCCACAGGAGTTCTTTTACATGCTAATAAATCTACTGACATGGAGCTGTTGTTTTTAAGCACACTTAAAAATCAACGGTCTGGGCCGGATTTGAATCCATGACCTTGGGATCAGTTGGTCATCATCTAACCAACTGCACCACCCAGATCAACAACAGGTTGCAAGGTATCCCCCTTATGTTAATTTGCCACACTAGAGTAAATCCCAAAATCCCCTATTGGGCTCACCTATTACTAGTGATCCTCTAACCAGAGTTATTAATTTTTGCAAGTTTTTGTTGTTATGCTCTTAAATGTTTATTAAAATATTGTATTACATTTGTTTCAGTATTACCAGAATGAACTGCAGAAACTAACAAATACAAGTGACAACCACAGTAGAACACGTAAGCCTGTTGTTGACACTCTGTCGACCATCATCTCGCCTTCTGTGTGGAAACCAGTACTGCTCTTGCTGCTCATGTTTTTCTTTCAACAACTGTCAGGAGGTTATATTGCAATAATCTACTCTGTCCACATTTTTCACTTGATTGGAGGAACATTTGGAGCAGGAATTGATCAATACAATGCACTGGTGCTCCTGGGATTAGTGAGATTTTCAATGAGTGTTGCAGCGGCATTACTCTCTCTTAGAGTTGGACGAAAACCACTTCTTATACTCTCTGGCATCGGTATGTGTGTATCAATGCTTGCGCTAGCAGCGTACTTGCAAATGAATCCCTTTTCTCTCTCAGAGAACACGTTTGTGGATCTAAATACCTCAAGAAATACAAGCATATCACAAAATGAAGCAGAAGAGGAACATTGGTTTCCTTTACTCAATTTTTTGATCTATGTTTGTGCTGGTTCACTTGGTGTGCTTGTAATCCCGTGGATAATGATTGGTGAGCTTCTTCCCTTGCAAGTACGAGGTTTAGGTGGTGGACTAATGGTAGGGTTAACATATACAATAATGTTTGGGACAGTAAAAACCTTTCCATACATTCTGGGTACTTTTCAAACTAGCACCATTTTTTATTTTTTTGCAATCTCCTCTTTAGGAGGTGCTCTTTTGACATACTTTTTTATACCAGAAACATTTGGTAAGACTTTACAGGAAATTGAAAGATATTTTAAAAGTGAACAATAGTGTATTTTGGCTGAGGTAAAACATTTTTGAGTTCATCCTGATTTACTGCAGAGAGGCAAAGAGTGCTAATAAAGCCGTTGTTGCACGGTCCAACTTTTTTGACCAAACTTTTTGTACCCAATGGAACTGCACAAAAAAGAAACAGTGTCTGTCACACTATGATTATTTTGGTTCAATACAATGTTCATGTAGCAAGCATGAGAAATAAACATGGCGGGTGCAAATATTAATTTAGTGATTGCTATATGAAGTATAGGTTTGGGATATATTTCCACGAATCTCAGTAGGAAGCAAAGATGTATTAGAAGTTAAAGACGGTGTACACGATCATAGTTACAAAGAAGAGAACAGGGCATGGGTCGAGGTATACGTAGTGTACCACAAAAGAAATTGAGGTTAGAGGAACCGGAAAACTATCACAGTTTTCTATGAATTGGCAAAGATTTATTTCTCAACCATTTACATTGTGTCGAAAGCAAAATTACGCATCAGGACACAAATATGAGACAAGCACGAAAGAGATAAGGAACAGTTGTAATGGTTTTAATCTTAGTATGGATTTATTATTATTTATGAAATATAGCTATGTAATAACCACCTCACTGATATATGTAAATGGTCATGAAAAGTAGTTAATGAATCTTGCAGAAAAAATTAAACGTTTTATTAAAATACCCATGAGTACCACAAGTCGTACATACACAACAGCTGACTACATGTTGCCTGTGCAATCTCCCATATTGTTACATTACTGACGCTGATTGGCTATTTTCAAGTTGTTGGATGAAAAAATTAGATGCAACTCAATCGCACAAACAGGTTGGATACAAAAAATAGGATAAAAATTGTATACAACTCTCGATGTCTCGCGATACACTTTTGCTGTACTCAATGCTTTGGAACAAAAAGTTGGACCATGGAAAATTGGCATAAGGGTGCAGATGGGGAACCCGGTTTCAAACTGCATCAAGAGCTGTGGTCCATAAGCTTCCAGCTTGTTCATGTTAAATATTCATACTGGGGCTACGTTACATCAGTGAAGCCATTCTTGGGTCTCAGCAAAGAACAGCCTATCACTTGTGACATTTATTCATTGTATGAATTTTTCACATTAAAATAAATATTTTTGATTGGAATCCTTTACTGTCAACTGCTTCTGCACTATTATAATCTTTTAGATTACCTACAGTAAGGAGACAAAAATTAGCATTTTTCCTGAAATGGTTAGAAATTTTTCAGGCACACTGTATAGTGGGTCGCTCTCCCCCCCCCCCCTCCCCCCAAAAAATACTGACAATGCTTACAAGGGACACCTTTGACCTCAAACACTTGGAACCTCATGAAAACGGGCTTAGAATAACAATCAATCATAAACAAAACAGTGGTCTTTGTGATTCCATGCAAAACGTTGCACTCTAAACTCTGTTCATCAAGAGATTAGAGGAGACGTAAACAAAGCCACGTGCGTTTTGACCACAGCGCGCCCTCTTGACGCTTTCGCCGTGTAAATAGTCCCTTGAAGAAATACTGTTACTAAGGTCTAAAATGTCACTTAATGTTTGCTAAAGCATGAACTAAGTGTACTAAGCATAGTTAAAGTGTAAGAATACGCAGTTAAGTGAATCTGTAACCAACCTAATTCATTCTGCGCGCGCATTATTCAGTATGAAAGTAACATGGAGGAACAAGTGAGTTGTGAAACATAAGTGCGGCAAACCGTTGCGAAGTGGCGAAAAGACAACAATATTGAACATGTTTAACAAGTTCTACGAGAAATATCCTGAACTTGCTATCGAAGACATGATGAAATTAACATCCGAGTTTACCGGTGTGTCAGTTGCAAGTATTTACAGCACACTCAAAGAAAAATCGTCAGTTGGTGAAGATACCGGTAAAAAGCGACCATGTGCCAGATAAATGGTGGATGTAGTTTGCGACGAATTTGTGTGAGATCTGCAATCCGTCGAAAAGTTCACCAGTTCTTTGTTAACAATGAACCCCCACCTTAAACAAAGTGCTGTTGGCAGTTAGCTCTGATCCCGATCTTCCAGATATAAAACGAACTTCCCTCCATAAGCTGCTTCTGGAGATTGGTTTCGAGATTGTGAGCAGGAAATGAAAAAGTGTTATTGTGGGCAGAGATGACGTAAGTATCAGTTAATTTCCATGTGCTACATGTTATTTGGATCAAGTAAATATATCCTTTAGTAGTGTAAAATGCATATTATACCTACGTGTAGCGGTAGGTAACTGTTGCGTCATCGTGAAAGCACGTGGCCGCGGAGTGATACAAATCGGTGCTTTGTTTATATCTCCTCTGATCTCTTGATGAACAGAGTATACTTCAAGTGACATTTTAATAGAGAGAAACAAAGTACCAAGGTATCAATGCCATAGGAGGGAAATTATTTTTAATTCAATGACGTCTATGTATCATTACATTTTCAATCCACAGTGCCAGAAACCCTCTGCTTAAATTATTTATAATAGCGCAAAATACACATACTACACATCTGATAGTGCTTACATTAGTTCTCAAAGTGCAGATGCGGAATTTCGATGAAGTTGTTAAAACAAGGTGGAAGAGAACAATGTGCACACCTTATTAAAGCTGCATTATCACATTCCACATCACTTTCTCATTCACGCAGTCCAGTATCAAAACCCACACTAATTGTTAATTGTGGACTTTGGCATTATAATAACTACACTTTAAATTTATTTGAACTGACTTATTCTTTCCGAGACAGGATAGGAAACTTAAGATAATGCATCTGGAAACTTGACCAAAAAACGCAAACAATTAAATTTTCTCATAATGAAATTATACAACTTCTAAACCTCAAGAAAACATTTTTTTTCCACATGCTGCCTTTAAGCTACCAATTAACTCAATTTATAAATGGACAGGCAGATGGGTTTTAATAGATACAGCCATGGAAGAAATGGTTGAGCACATTAGGAGAGCACAATATTAAAAGTCCCAAGTCATGTTGCAATGCAGTTTGCACAAGTCAATATTTCTATCATGCAGCTGAGTTTATTGATGGTCTGTTTCAGAGGTTATTGCCTGTTGGACACACAAATATGCTGTCTTGAATCACCATCTGTATTTACTTTTGCAAGTACGTATACTGCACAGCAACATATGGGACTTAAGAAAAGTTCTGCTTTAATACACTCAATCATTTTTACTTTCTCTACTATGTATCGTAAGTAGAGGAAGTATTGCATTCCACCCAAAAATTCAATGTTGAGATTTCACCGGAAATATATGTTTTGAGGCCCCCTAAATAAAAAAAAAAATAAAAGCATTTTTAGAAAAGTGTGTGTGTGTGCACATGAGTGTGCGTGTGTGTGAGGGTGTGCGTGTGTGTCAGTCTGTGGGCAGCAAACTCAAACACGAAAAGTCAGTTAAAAATCAAAGTTGGTATTTAAGCTTTATGTCCTTCAAGGATGCAAACAAAGATTTCTAAGAAAATTCCTCCGCCCTCAACTACCCCTTACATGGAAAATTTTTTTGAAAATTTTAATTTTCTCAAAGTGGCTCTAACGATTTTGATTAACATGCCATATGTTTAAGATAATTTTATGACAAACCAAATACATATTTTGAATTTTTTGGCTATAGCCCATGTAGTCCTGTTTACTCTGGCTGACTTTTGCATAACTTGTAAACTGTAAGAGATAGACCAATTCTTACTATACAAAATGTAGATCTTGCTGAAATACACAATTTATGTCCAAATATTTTTGTTGTTGTTGTTAGCTAATGCTGGATTTCTGATAATGAAGTCATTAATCCTCTTGCTCTCCAATATTTTTCACTGATGGATGGGGCACTAGAAGTGGCCGGGCATATTTGAAGTTGGTCTTGGTCCATTTCCTCTTGCAGATCACATAGAGGACAGAGTGAACCATTTTGGAGATATTCCTCGTTATTTGTGTTTGTGAGTTTTGGAAAACTCAAACTTTCGTCAAATGGAAGATCCTGATTCATTTGTTTATATGTTAGCCTTGCAAAGAGAATGGAATCTTAAAGCTTTAAAAGATTTGACTATTGCTCAAAGCCTACTGTATTCCCAGATTTCCCTTGTACCTACAAGAAAATAATTTCTGTAAATGTTTATCTCAACTGACTGCCTCCGTAGCACAATGATAGCGTACCTGCCTCTGGCACAGAGGACCCGGGTTCCTTCCCCAGTACCAGAGTGAGGATTTTTCCCCTGCTGGGAGGTCTGGCATGGTGTGCACTCAGCCTCATTAGGTCCCTGAAGGGCCAATTGAGCTACTTGATGAATAAGAAGCAACCTGAGGTCGCAAAGGCAGCATAAGCTGTCGAAGGGCTTGGGGGGTTGACCACGTCCTAATATCCAGTACTGCACCCTACTTATAATGCCTGTAGTGGGCAGAGGTGGGGGGCACAGCATCTGGACAGTAAGCCTTGGCCCATAAGGGCTGTTGCACTAAGGGTTTAGGTTTTAGTTTATCTCAACTAACATGAAGATAAAAGAACAAGTTTGTGAGAATGGTTAGTACAAGATTAGAGAAAATCACATGAGTGCAACACTTCAGATTTTTTCCATGGCTGTACAATCAACTTTAAACCTTGTTTCCTCACAAACTTTTTTCACCATTTTTCCATACCTAAAATACACCACATAAAGCAATTTTCATAAATATGTTTAAAAAAAATGTTTAAAGTTTTCAAATTACGTTCTCTTTGGACTGCTTAGATATCAAAAAAATGAGTCACGATCTTCCATTTGACGAAAGTTCAAGCTTTCTAAAACTCACACAAATAACAAGGAATATCTCCAAAATGGTTCAGTCTACAAAAAAAATGTATTTGGACATAAATTGTGTTTTAGTAAGATTTACATTTTTTTAGGAACAAGATTTGGTCTATCTCTTACGGTTTACCAGCTATGCAAAAGTCATCCAGAGTAAATAGGACTACATTGGCTATAGTCAGAAAATTCAAACTACACATTTCATTTGTCATAAAAAAAAATATCTCAAACATATGGTATTTTAATAAAAATTGTTAGCCATTTTTGAGAAAATAAACATTTTTGAAAAATTTTCCATGCAAAAGGTAGTTTAGGGTGGACGAATTTTCCTCGGAATCTTCGTGTTGCATCCTTAAAAGATGTTAAACTCAAATACCAACTTTGGTTTTTGTCCGGCTTTTCATTTTTGAGTTATGCTGTCCACAGACTGACAGAGAGAGACGCACGACAGACAGACAGACACACACATTTATAATGAAATAGCCATGCAAACTAGAACTTTGAAATGTGGAAAAGCCATTACTGTTGTTATGTGCAGTAACTAGTATACACTTCAACAATGTATCCTTTATATTGTGGGTTTTCCAAATTTCATAGATGCATTACCTTAAAGGGAATAAAACTAAAATACTGATGTAAAAACCATGCAAGTAAAACAAATAATCCAAGTCTTTATTGGCAAATAGGAATCCTTGTTTACTGATACTAACTGCTTTGTAAGAATATTTCTCTGAAATAAATACTTTGAAAAACAATGATTCAGTCTCTGATTCATTTATCTGTGCTAATTTCACTGTAATCAACATTGTGCAAAATGTACAGCATCGCAGTGTCATTGCTGGCGATTTGTTAAACTACACCAAAGAACTCTCCTGACATTGCAAGCCTTTGTAAAAACGGCTGTGCTTGACATGACAGAAGTTGGTAATCCTGCTCCCATGTTGAGTTTGTCGAGAATCTGGCCTCTTTCCGCAGTCTTTCAAGTAAGGCCTGAGGATCAAACTGAACTGTCATATGTTGTGGTCCAGCAGGCCTTTCAGCTTCTCCATTTTTCTGAAAGGAAATATTTAATTTTATTGCACGATGGTTCATAAATCAGGTGACATGCAAAAGGGAACATGTCCACAAAATATGAATTTTCAGAATAGGCATAAACGAATCCAGTCTAAATTTGAGCATGAAAACAAACTAACACGTTAATTGTAGTATATAAAAGTCATTGTGATTCTCAAATTAAATCTACAAAGAAAATATTTGCTTAAAATTCACAGTTAAATATGGACATGTTCACTTTTGCATGAATAACTTACACATTTTCAGATTTGAACAATTTTCAGGAGGTCAATATGTTGTTTATTATTAACATATTCAGTTTTGATGCTACATATTTTATGTACTTTACAAAAAATACAAGATTTACAAGCAGTTGGTCCAGATTTTGACTCAAAGATATTGGATATTGGCTAAAGATATAAAGATAGTTAACAAGGCTCTTTTATACATGTCTTTTTCACAAAATATATTCAATATTTTTACCAAATTGTTCACACTGAATCGTGATTTTTTTGTAGAAGTATTAAAATGTTCATATCAAACACTGAATTTGAGCTTACAACACACTAACATGAACTCTTTCTGTAATCGCTCCCTATATCCAAGGTAACACTGCCCCAGTATTGCCATGTCTGCCGAAGTAAAAGCAGAAGATTTGATTTGAAAAAAGCAGGAGAAAGCAGTAGATTTTTTAACCAGCAATTTTTCTTAGTGTATACATATTTATGACAATAAGAAAAATAATAACAACAATGCCGATACTGCTGCCGCCGCCGCCGCCACCACCACCACCACTGCTACTACTTGCTCCAAAATTCTTGCGCTGTAGAGTTACTGCCACATGCAATGTCAATATTGCGCAATAGCCTCCACTATGTATCTGTTGGATTTCTTCTGCTTTCACCAAATTAGGAAATCGAGAAGCAAGTGATACAACTGACTGAAATGTTTGGATTTTAGCTGGTTCTAACACTTCCAACATTTTAAGAAGAGGATCACTTAATGTTAAGGAAGCGATCTCTATCCTCCTTACACATTTAATATTAAATACAAAAAGATTCTTATAATTATACATATTAAATTTGAACATGTTATTTAATATTAATGAGGTTATTAAACAATTATTAATTGTAACTATGAGACAATGGTAATACACTTTTAGTACTTAGCAAATCCTTACCAACATGAAAAATAAACAATATTTACAATAAATGATCAAAGCTTCACGGGTGATCAGCTGTGTTAAATTTAAGAAGGTTGAGCTTTCGGCCATTGTATACTCCATGGCCATCTTCAGGACTGATCACCCGTGAAGCTTTGATCACTAATGTTCGCCGTGAAAGCTTCAAATCTTACATTTACAATAAATATTTACATAAATGCTTTCTTTTTGGGGTCTGACCACATATTTTGTCTCAAGTGTTATAAAGCTAGGAAATGTACTCAAAATACTTACTTCAGATAGCTGGGAGAGAGCAGCACCATTAATATCCATGTTTTCTTGTTCCAAGTCATCCTCAGATGGTTCCGTGGAGAGATTAACTTGCTCTGATGATGATGACGATGATGATTCCTTACGCACAACAGAGTCATCTCCATCTATTACATAATATACCTGGTCGCTGTCATCTGCTCTGTATTCCAGCAGACTACTAGTAGAACCTGATGTGGAATTTCCAAGTTTCGTTTTATTCGATTCACCTTTTTTGGGAAGAGGAGCCTCTGAGGGAGGTTCAACAGGAAAATCTTCTGATAAATTGTCAAATATGCTTGAATTTGGCACCATTCTACTTGTCTCTTCAGTAACAAGAGCTTCCTTCTCAGGTTCATACGACATTGCATCTATCTCTTGTTCTGATAAGTGTAACACATCAACAGCATCACCCATTTCAGAAGCAAGCTTTTCAAGATAATTCAATCGCTTCACAAATTCTGGGTTCAGATTTTCCCTTTCAGAATCACTTTTAGCAGCAACTGGAATTTTGTCATCCAAAACATTACCAGGAGTTTCTTTTATTGCAGCTCGTTCTGCAAAAGATGAAATGGTAATTACTTGTGTGCATACATACTAAAGTCTCTAAATTAATTTGATGTTCATGCAATGAAAGGGCCAAGTTCCTAGCTTAGTCCTCAATGCTTGGAGAAATTAAGAATTATTAAGTCAGTGATTTTATAAGTACATGTACAGGGTTATGCACAAAGAATTGTAAGATGTAAACAGACCAGCATATTTTAAGGGGACTGGGTATGGTTGGGGTTGAAAAAAATCAAATTTTTATTTTCTATTTTAAAAAATCTGATCTGTTGCACTCACATAACTTTCTCAACTCTTGTACTAACCATTCTTACACACTCTTATTCCTATATCTTCTTTGTATTAGTTAAGATAAACATTTGTACAAATTATCTTATTGCTTATTTCCTTTTAGGTGCAAGGGGAATATTAGAATACAGTAGGCTTTGTGCGACAGTCAAATCTTTTAAAGCTTTGAGATCTCGTTCTTTTTGCACACTTAACATATAAAAAAAATGAACAACAATGTTCTATTTCACGAAAGTTTTAAGTTTTCTGAAACTCACACACATAACAAGAAATATCTCCGAAATGGTCCACTCTACAAAAAAATTTGTTCAGACATAAATTGTGTGTTCTAACGAGATCTACATTTTTTGTATGCTAAGATTTTGTCTATCTCTTATGGTTTACGAGTTATTCAAAAGTCATCCAGAGTAAACAGGACTACAGCCAGAGAATTCAAAATATACATTTCATTTGTCATCAAAATATCTCAAAAATATGACATTTTAATCAAAATCGTTAGATCCATTTTCCATGTAAATGGTAGTTTAGGGAGAGGCTATTTTCTTCAAAATCTTTGTGTTGCATCTTTGAAAGACATTAAACTTAAATACCAACTTTGGTTTCCAAGTGACTTTTTGTTTTTGAGTTATACTGTCCATATACTGGCACATACACACACACACACAGACACACACCTTTTTCTAAAAATGATTTTTTTTGGATTCAGGGGGCCTCAAAACATATTTCTGGTGAAATCTCGACATGGAATTTTTGGGTGGAATACAATATTTCCTCTACTTAACTAAACATAGTAGAGAAAGTAATACAAGTGAAAAAGATAGCATAGTAGTGAAAGGAAAGAGATCAGAATTAATTAAATTCTCCTCATGACTCGTGCTTTTTCCAGTAAACCACAAGATCCGTGGTTCAAATCCAGGCTGTGGTATTGAGTTTTTAGTCAGATCCTAGCCTACTAACCTCGTCCTACACACAGCTAGTGTGAAAGAACAATTGGGCTCCACTGATTGTTACAAACCTCGTTTGTGATGTGGAGTAGATTTCCAAAGCCGGTGCGTTGAAGATAACAGCTCGCCTTTTAAAGAACCAGAGCCTAAGCTAGTTAGCATTGCTTGAATATCATCTTGCCTATGCCCACTACAACAGTGAAGAGCTCCAGGATCTATAGGATGTGCCTCTGGAAAGAAATAGCATACTAAGATCTGATGAATATTTTATTAATAACTACTCAAGTACAACTTACATTTTAATATGAAAATATTTCTGCTTTTTGAGCCATAAATTCAAAATGGAACACTAGTGCCTTATACGGGGTAGAAGGTACTGCTTCGGCCACCTGTCAACAAGGATTCTACATGATGAGTATAACAAATATGTCCAATACAATTTTTGTCAAAAAGAACTGTTTCGCTGAAAAAAATAATTTGTGTCAAACATTTGGAGCGATGTAGCTTCTTGATGAATGGATACAAATGCTTTGTTATTTGATTAACTGTTGCACAAACATTGTGTGAACAGTGCAGTAATGCCTTTTTATCTTAATTCGAATGAATTTAGCCACAATTTAATGTTAAAATGACATGCAAAGTTTAATTTCTACGTGAAAATGGCAACGTCATGGGCCAGTTCAAATGAACTTGTCAGTGTTCTCACAATAAATTTGGCTGCCTGCGGGAGGTATCATTTAACGGTGTGAAGGGCAGCGGAAGAAGGAATGGTTAAAGCACAACTGTCTGCAATATGACAAAATTTAGCTACCGATCATGAACCCATTCACATCAAGGGAGTATTTAGACATGGTACTACTAATTTCAGGGGGATATTCACCTTAATAAACAATGAATAAATAGATACAAAAATAAGAAATACAAAATATAACACGCAAATAAAGCCAGCTATGGCATTGAATTTTTCAGTCCTGATTCCACCTCTTAAACAAGCTTAAATATTTGTTTCATTATTTTTTTCCATATTCCAAACAAAGGGTATCATAAAACTGAAAACTAAATAATGTGTAATAAAGAGGTTTGAGCCCAATAAAGTTTAATCTTTATAAAAAAGGTATTCACACTTAATACATGAAGAAAATGGTTTTAAAAATTGTTTAATTATTGTTATACTCCAACAACAACAACAGACATTCCGCTTCAAAATGAATTTTAGTTTATCGAAATCTGATGTAGGGTTCTCGAGTTATATGGCAAAGAAGTTGTCTCATTTGGAAAATAACACAAATTTTAACTCAAAAACTATAAACATTTAAGAGGTAATTTAATTTAAAAGGTGAGAAACTACAACTCTCACAGCAGCAGAAACAAAAATGATATTAAAAAAATTCACATATCATCCATGGGCCTTTGATAAATTTAAAAAAGTGTTCAAGGAATACAACATTCAGCTAGCACCAGTAAACCATTACTCCATAAAAAACCTACTACTTTCAAACATCAAAGATGCTATTCCACCTAACAAAAAATCTGGCATATACCAAATTGAATGCAGTGATTGTAATGAAATATACATAGGAAAAACCAAAAGAAATTTAGAAATCAGATCCAAGGAACATGTTAGAAACATTAAGAGTAAACAATTAGAAAAATCAGCAGTTGCATTTCACTTTTGGATAAAAAATCATGACATAAAGCTAGAACCAAAACTTCTCAAACACATAACCGGAAAACAAGAACTGTCCACATGGGAACAAATCTTTATTTTCAAAAATAGAAACCGAGTATTTAATTTCGACATTTTCAGTAAGTTCATTGAACCGCCACCAGAAGACACATCAGAAGAAGCATCACCATCTGCATCATCAAACACCATGGAAACCCAGTTATTGTCCGGTTGATAATGGAGGAAAGTTAACCTTCGAAACGCGTCCCGGAAAAATATGTTGTAAGTGTTGTTCAGTGTTATTAATTAACTCACCTTTTAAATTAAATTAATTACAACAACACTGTTTTCAAACTTCTATGAAAGGAAGATATTTAAGAGGTAATTTGTTTTAAAATTGTTTTCTTTTACAATAACTGACACCTAGAAATTACTAATGAATTTAAATAATGCAAGGTCAATTTTATCATTTTTTGTCCGATTTGAAGTGGAATAGTCCATATAAGTACATAACTGAAAGGCTATGGATCTTTCTAAGGAATGCATTGGGCTTTTGATAATTAAATAGAGTACTTAAGAAAAATAATGTAAATTGCAGATTTAGCAATTTAGTACAAGAAACTCCTTTTATTATAAAGAGAATTGTATAAACTGTAATCATATTCTTATGCAATTTCAGAGTATATATATATTGTTAAAATTTATTAAATCTGCGTCAAAAGGAAGATAGCAAAGCAATTAATGAGTGTTGAGTGATTGTATCATCAGAGTTAGTTGTTTGAGAGAGAGAGAGAGAAACTGAAGAAAGGAGTGAGTCAAGGTTATGAGAATGGGCGAGCGAGTGAATGAGTGAATGGTATTTAAGGGCCCGTTGACAGCTAGGTCATTTGGGCCCCAAGTCAAATTTTGAAGGTTAAAACACTCACAAACTTCACGTTAAAAGACTAAGCTAAAATACAAAAGTAAAAACGGCAGAACAGTTAAAACATCAAACTAATGTTAAAACAGTTAAAATGTTAAAAAATGAATGTTAAAATGCTAAAAAAAAAAAAAACAGTAAAAGGATACAAATCTGACTTCAGATTTTAAAAGCATAAAAAAAGGCTTAAGAATAAAATTGAAAAAGCTGAATTCCCACACCAACCCAAAAGGAAATCATTAATGTAAATATTTATTGCAAATGTAATTTATTTTTTGGTGTTGATACAAATTAGTTGAGTAATGAAAACGTGTTGCTATTTTTCATTGTTAAAAAAAAATATAATTGTTTAAAAACGTCATAAATGTTAAGTTTCACATTTAAATTTAATATGTATAAATAAAAGAATCACATATATTTAATATTAAAAGTGAAGGGAGGATAGTTAAAGATTGCTTCCCTAACAATACAGGAACTATTTAAGGTGGGAAAATACAAAAAAAAAAAGCATCATGTAAAGTAGTGCTAAAATTGTTAATGGCGTCAGTACAGTAAAGATGTGTAGACGTATTTCTGCAACACTAGTGAATACGGGTCTAAAAAACTGTGTAAAAGTGAAAAGACAATCAAAATAATACAAAAAGGTGTAACAAAAGTCAATCCAATTATAACAAGTGTAAAAAGAGACAAAAAAGGTGCTAATAAAGCGATATATATAGTGAAGTTGCATCGTGTGTTTATTCATTCCACTAGTACCACGCCCGGAGAGAAATAATAGTCTCATAGCCCAACAAGAAGCAACATTAGCATTTAAAAACAGCACCAGAATAAAAGGCTTCACTTGTTTGGTGAACCCAATTTTGCCAACAAACCACGACATCTTAACTATGGATACCAGGTCGTCGCCTAGAATGGACCGCAGACTAAAACCCAGATTGGTGCTCCAGAGCACATCATGGACAGTTAAGCAACACATGCGACACAGTTTCACAGCGTACGTGGGACACACAGGGGCCAGGTTGCCATGCAAAAGATGACCATGCGTGGCTTGTGTGTGATCTATCCATAACTGCATTTGAATAACCTTTGACCCCTGAGAAGCCCTGCATGAGGTCAGCCAGGGTTGTACAGTGTCCTTAATTGTATGCAATTGAGTGTCAGACAGCTCTTCCCAAGACTGTTGCCAGAACAAAACAGGTTATGAGAAGAAAACAGTTGTAAGTCTCAACATCACAAAAGATTGTAGACTGTGTTAACATCAGTAAAGGAAAACTGTGTTGTGCATTCAGTCGACAGCATGACTTCACACAATATTCTGCTCGTTTTCTAACCATATATATTATAAATATGTACATAATGGTTACACAAACAAAGCCACAAATTTTGCAGCTGGTTAACTTTGAAATCACATATTGACTAGCACCTATTGTTTACATAGGAATACATGCCACTCAAGCATTATCAAATGAACCCTTACCAGTATTGAAGATATATCCTCCAGCCTCTAAGACGCATTCTCCCCATGGAGTGTTTATAACCCTTCCATGTTGTCCTTGATTATGGATGAAATTGTCAGGATCAAAGAGAAGATATAAGTATTTGGTGGTTTCCGCTAGAAAGAAGGATTCCATTCTGTCTTCCTTTCTGTGGTCTCTTACATCTTTAATCTACAACATCAAGTAAATAAAAATAAAAATTGTGTTACTTTCTCTAACATTCTTCTACAAACTATTGTTGCAAAAGCTTATTTTCTGTCCTTATCTTGTTAATTCAGATAAAATTTACACATTCAATAAAAAATTAAGCTGTTAACAGTTAGTGCCGGATTTAGGCCTACATATCCTAGCCAGTTGCCTGGGTGGCAATTTTTAGGGGGGTGGCATTCTATCTTTCTTTTCCCTTTTTTGCTGTGAAGTTTGTTTTTAAAAAATCTTGGCAAATCTTTTCTGAAGTTTGATCTTGTACTACTTGTGGAAATTGAATATTGTTGTTTTATCGCATAGTTGTGTGCTTGCAGCGAAAGTAAAAGACTACAGCTGCCTAATTTTATTGCAAAATGTGTAGAAGGGGTGGGGATGATATTATTTCATTTAACTGCATGCAAAAACAATGCCAAATAGGCTATGTGTTTAATGTTTATCACTAGGAATACAACTCACATACATTTTCAATATAGGCCTATATCATCATTAACTTAAAAGTAAATCACAGCGTGCCTTTCAGAAATCAGTTTTGCTTCAACAATGAATGTTTGAATATGTTTTGAACTGGCCTCAAGGGTCTCCGTCTAGGGGATATGTGAATAGCGACCACAAGGTACCCAAGCTGAGCAGAACATTACTTCCACTTACTGGTGTCTAGGGGATATGTGGATAGTGACCACAAGGTACCCAAGTTGAGCAGAACATTACTTCCACTTACTGGTGTCTAGGGGATATGTGGATAGTGACCACAAGGTACCCAAGCTGAGCAGAACATTACTTCCACTTACTGGTGTCTAGGGGATATGTGGATAGTGACCACAAGGTACCCAAGCTGAGCAGAACATTACTTCCACTTACTGGTGTCTAGGGGATATGTGGATAGTGACCACAAGGTACCCAAGCTGAGCAGAACATTACTTCCACTTACTGGTGTTTTGCTCCTCACTGTAACTTTTCTATCTGACCTTACCTTGGTCATCTCTTGTTCTCTTCCGACCCCGATGCTATTAGGGTTCCTGAGGGCTAGGGAGTCTTTATTTTTCCAACCTCTCCATTTCTCTAATTTCTCTATAAAACCTTAGCCCCTAACATGCTAACCTGTCATGGCATGTAATACGTCCTCTGATTGGTAATCAGAGGATATGGTCGGTGAATTTACTTTGATAACTCTCCCAGTCAGGTCGGTAAGACCTGTAAACCAATGACAGGTGTGGTCCTCCAGACATTCTGGGGGTTGTGAGAGAGTGATGTGACCGCCAAAACATAAAAATATGGTGCTCTCTAAAACGCGGTTACTATTACTGCTATTGCTCTCCTCGATTGGAGAGCAAGAGGATTAATGACTTCATTGTCAGAAATCCAGCATTAGCTAACAACATATGTTTTGAACTGTTAACGACTATAGTTTAGATCTTAAATATTCAATGGGGCTGGCACCGTAGCACTGTTGGTAGAGCACCTGCCTGTTGTGCAAGGGGTCCCAAGTTCGATTCCGGCAGGGGGTAGGAGTTTTTCTCCAGCCAGGATTATTCCTCATCCTTCCCTGAGTCTAGAAGTGTAATGGTGGCGCCGTGGCTGAGTGGTTAGACTGCGCACCTACCATCTAGATGGGGCCTGCATGTGGTATTCATGGTGGACGAAGTGGCATCAGGGTGGGGTTTCCCCGGGTTCTCCGGTTTCCCCAGCCATTCATTCCACCAATTGCTCCATTATCACCCTTCCAATCATCGACTTTGCCTGCATTTCATATCATCCTCTTCCTCACTATCATACCTGGTGCTTGGCTGACCACCTGCTTCCAGGTCTTCACTCTGTCCGGTCCATAGGTTCCTGTGCTGCCTGACAGGCGTCTGACCCTAGGCACTGGCTTGTAAGTCCTAGGGGGTGTAAGTCCTGCATAAGGGGAGGGTAATCAGGGAAAGAAAGAAAGAACCACTCTTTAATTTGGGTTATCCCTACAGCGTCATCTCCAAATGCCCGCTGAATTTTACAAATTGTTTCTTTTTGAGAATCACTTAGCTTTTGGCAAAATCTATGCAGTATCTTTGCTCATTTTGTTCAGTCACCTTGTGAGAAAACTAAACCCGATGAACACTTAAAGCAGCACCTCACTTGGCGACCTACAGCCCGGGACTGACACAAGCGAATGCAGTGAGAAAATTCAAGCATGTGCATTAGGGTTCCTTCTGGCACCATGCACAGTGGTGCCACCATAGCATCACTACTTTGTGAGGCTAAAATTAAGGTCATACATGTTTTAGAAAGGCCTTGTAAAACTTCTTTTTAAGTAAAGAAACAGAAACTTACTGTAGCGTACCCACAAGGAGTATGGGCACTGTGCTGGATGCTGCGTAAAATATCTTCGCCAACTTCAAGTAGGTAAGGATCTCCAGTTGCACGATAAAGGTACATCACAGATTCTATCAGTTCCGGACGTAAAGGGTAACCCTCTCTATTAGTTCCTGCTTCACCCTGTGGAGATAAAGGTTCAAGTTTAAAGACATTAACTTAATAAATTATATGCTAATTCACTTTACTTTCAGCATCTTAAATACAATATAAGCTTGGTGGTGTTTTTATAATTAAAACGAAGGTGATGGTGATGAGCTTTTGACTCTTTCATTATCTCGGGTCGTGGTACTGGATGGAATGAACATACACTCGGGGTTAACTTTAGTGAAATATTTTATACGCACCTTCTCGTTCACAGTATTTAAATCGTATTACAGTAGCAAGTCTTTTATTTCAGTAGATCGACTTCCCTAGCATCGCCGAGATTTAATGTCTGAAAATTTAGCGATATTTCGCTAAATGTGTTTTCTATCACTTTACACTTCGTCTATTTTACGTCCTTTAATTTAATTGCACACTTCGTATTAACCTC
Organism: Tenodera sinensis; assembly: GCA_030765045.1. Lineage (NCBI taxonomy): Eukaryota > Metazoa > Arthropoda > Insecta > Mantodea > Mantidae > Tenodera > Tenodera sinensis. Next base: position 125,627,793 of record CM060970.1, read on the forward strand.
TTGAGCGACAGCCATTTAAAAGCTCCGCAGGCCGAGAACGGATACCCAATATCCAGCGCAGGGCATTTAAATTGTTAAATGCGCTAAAAGTGCTTCCTAAATACACAGCTGTATTTTGCGTAAATTTTAAGTTATTTTAATGAAACAAAAACTGGTATAAAACTCATATGCAGTATACATGTACATCATCAGCAATGTTGAGTTGCATTTACAAATCGTTGAAATGGTACTATTTGTTTCACTGTGGTAAAAAGTTAACTTTGCTTTGTAGAAGGCGCCTAATATAATTTCTCGGAAAGAAACAGTAGTGGACCCATTGTAAGTGTGAGCTATGCGTCAGCAAATCACAGTACAATGTGAAATAGAAACTACTGTATGCGTGGTTTATGAGTCATCAGAATAAAGCAGGTTTGCAATTTTTCCTTACACGTGTTTCATAACTTGGATATAGCTTACAGGCTCCGTTTGTTTCTTTCTTGAAATGCATACGTATACTTTCCTGCTTGTAGCTGAAGTGAGAAGCTTTTGAGTGTTACATCTCAGAGCTAAAACATGGCATCAACAAGCAGTGTTGCACAAAGGTTAGCGAGTGGTGGAAGTGTAAGGGCTTCTGAAATTACACACGATAATGTGGAGGACTTCTTGCTGTGTGACAGCGATTTGGATATTGATGGCGAATTTTCCGAATTTGAGGGGTGTGTGGAGGATATAGGTACGAGTAGCAGTGAGGAAGAATGTGACCAACTTCCTTCAGGTGTTCGTGAAGAGTCAGCACTGTGGAGTGCTGAAAACAACTGCAATACAAACAGGCACATCTTCACGAGCACAGGGTCTGGTGTTCAATCCCAGGCTCAGCTGACTTCTGACAGCCAACCAATTGACATTTTTACAAAATTTTTTACTACCGACTTAGTGTCTCTCATTGTTTCGGAAACAAATGTATATGCGTGTAAGGTGAAGGAAGACCTGCTCTCTAAAGGTAAATTAGGGCCTAAGAGCAGAATTCAAAGGTGGACAGAAGTAACACTCAATGAGATTTACAGGCTAATTGGTCTAATTATACTTATGGGTGTTATTCGTAAACCTGCATTATATATGTATTGGTCCACAGATGACATGCTAGCTACTCCTTTTTTTGGAAAATGCATGTCAAATAACAGGTTTACGTCAATTTTGCGGTTCCTTCATTTCACCTGCACAGAGAATGTAAATGACAAACTCCACAAAATTAGGCCTGTTTTCGATTATATTATTTCAAAATTTAAAGAAAATTATGTGCCTGGTGAAAAGGTCACTGTTGATGAAAGCCTAATGCTTTAGAAGGGCCGCTTAGGTTGGAAGCAATACATCAACACAAAAAGGGCTAGATTTGGCATAAAGAGTTTTGATGTTTGTGAAAGTAAAACGGGATATCTTTACAATAGCTGCATTTACACTGGTCAAGGGACTGACAATACTGGAGACAAAGATTTGGGCTTATCTGGCTCCATAGTAATGCACCTAATGGAACCTGTGCTTGATCAGGGTAGGACTGTGTACTTAGATAACTGGTACAGCTCTCCTAAATTATTCATGGCCTTACACAAAAGAAAGACTAATGCAATTGGAACAGTACGTTCAAATCGTATTGGTTTGCCACAAGATGTGAATACGAAGGCTCTAAGGAGAGGGGAAATGGAGGTGCGTCAGCTCCCACCTTTGACCTACCTTGCCTGGCAGGACAGGAGGGTAGTTACGGCATTATCCAATTGCAGCTCAAAGATTTTGATGATTGACACTGGAAAAACAGATGCCCATACCAAAATGTGCATTTTCAAGCCTGATATTATCCAGGAATACAATATGCACATGGGCGGTGTCGATCTAGTAGATCAGGTATTGCAAGCATATCCCTCTTTACGAAAAACAGTGAAATGGTATAAAAAGGTATTTTTGCACCAGCTGGATATAACCATATACAATTGTTTGGTAATTTGGAGAGCTCTAAACCCACACAAGACAATGACCTACCTGGACTTTCGACTATCAATAGCTCGTAGCCTAATTGAACAATACCAGGTTGAGAAGCCTCTTCACACTGGGGGTAGAAAGTCCAAAACCCCTGCACCCCTCAGACTTCAAGGAAAACATTATCCTAAAAGGATACCGTCAACAGCAAAAAGTCCCACCCATCTCGAAGGTGTTTCGTGTGCCACAAGAAGGGAATCCGTAAGGAAACTGGGATGATCTGTGGCGAATGTGGAGATGTGCCCTTGTGTGTTTATCCCTGTTTTGAGGCATATCACTGCAGAAGGAACATATAAAGGTAAGCCAGTAAAGCATATAGAATTTAATTAAATGTTTCATAACGGGGGAAAATTAAAATAAGTTGAGTTAGATAGAGGATAAATAAGGGTTAAATGCACAAACGCACAGGACGTGTATACACGTCCATATCGCTCGTCCGTCATTTTAAATGGACGTGATTTCACGTCCATATCCCTGAAGAGGTTAACTAACTTATTAAAGTTAGCTAATGTTTCACTTATTTTACTCAAATTAACGGTCTTTAAACACTTAGTAAATTTACTTTCACTATTTTATGACGCGCACACATAAAAATGCGTCCATCTATACCAAAGACACAGACGCTATTATCTAGGTGCTTCTTCACATGATGCCACCTTCTTTTTGTGTATATCTGCGTATGCGTTCATCAAATAGTTCCCGTATTGTTAGGGAAGCGATCTTTAGCTATTCTCCCTTCGCTCTTAATATTGAACACATATAATTCTTTTATTTATACATATATATTAAAATTAAATATGGGAATATTTGACGTCTTTAAACAAACTTAATTGTTCGTAACAATGAACAATAGTAACACGTTTTCATAATTTAACCAACTCATACCAACACCAAAAACAAATTACACTCTTAACAAATATTCATGTAAACGAATTTCTTTTGGGGTCTTACAATATCCTGTCTCAAGCTTTAGTAAATTAGTACTTTATAAATATTAATTTCTTTTGTATGGGGTGTAGTCAGAAATAACACTACACAGTCCTTCCTCATTAGAGCGTGCAAAGTAATTTTGCAATGCCGTGTTGCATGACTCAGGACCCTGTACTCTGTGAATGCGAAGCAACTGCCTAGCAAAAAAACAAGACACCGGGCGTTTGCTTTCCCAGCTCCAGGACAAATCATCTTAATGTCAACTAGGAAAATTATGCACTATAATAAAAGCATTAAATTAAACTGGCACTTATACAGCAGTATATTAAGGTCGCTGTGAATGGCATTTGGAAGTTCTAGACAAGCACACATCAATGTAATCTAAACAGCATATACCTGAGGAATGTTGTAGTACTCAGGAGTGAAACCATACTGCTTCCAAACCTGGTGGTAATTATGTAGAGTCTTCATTGCTTTGTTTACATCGCCTGAAAGCAACCATAAGTCTCACTTTGTGTAAGCTCTACTAAAATAATATACAAACATCATGCTGTGGGAAATGAACTGTGTTGACTTGAATATAACATGACATTTTTTATCTTAAAATATGCTTTTAAAGACATAATTGTCTTATATATGCATAGGCTAATATTTTTAGCAACTCATTTTTACTTCCTCTATGTGTAGTAAGAAAGTATTATATTTCATCCATAAATTTGATGTCCAGATTTCACAGGAAATATATGTTTTGAGGCCCCCTGAAACCAAAAAAAGCATTTTTAGAAAAAGGTCCGTGTGTGTCAGTGTGTCACAACTCAAAAACGAAAAGTCTGCTAAAAACCAAAGTTGGTATTTAAGTTTAATATCTTAAGGATGCGACAGTAAGATTTTGAAGAAAACTCCTCCACCCTGAACTAATCTTTACACGGAAAATTTTTGTACTGCAATCTCAAAAATCTGATGTGTTGCACTCACAAGCTTTTGTCTACTCTTATACTAACTATTCTTACAAACTCTTATTCCTATATCTTCTTTGTGTTATTTGAGATAAACATTGACAGACATTATCTTATTGATTAAAGTTTCACGGGCGATCAGCCGTGTGAGGTTTGAAGATATTGAGCTTTCGGCCATTCTAAACTCCATGGCCTTCGTCCGTGAAACTTTAATAAATAACGTGCGCCGTGAAAGCTTTAAATCTTACATTATCTTATTGCTTATTTCCTTGTAGGTACAAGGGGAAAGAATATTAGAATACAGTAGGCTTTGAGCGATAGTCAAACTGTTTTAGCTTTGAGATTCTGTTCTCTTAGCAAGCTTAACATATAAAAAAATGGACAACGATGTTGCATTTCACAAAAGTTTTAAGTTTTCTGAAACTGACACAAATAACAAGGAATATCTCTGAAATGGTTCACTCTACAAAAAAGTTTATTTAGACATAAATTGTGTGTTTTACATGATCTACATTTTCTGTATAGTAAGATTTTTTCTAACTCTTATGGTTTATGAGTTATTCAAGAGTCATCCAGAGTAAACAGGACTACATAAGCTATAGCCAGAATATTCAAAATACACATTTCATTTGTCATAAAAATATCTTAAATATATGGCATTTTAATCATCATTAGAGCCATTTTCAAGAAAATCAAACTTTTTAAAAAAAATTTCCATGTTAAGGGTAGTTTAGGGTGGGGCTATTTTCTTCAAAATCTTTGTGTCACATCCTAGAAAAACATTGAACTTAAATACCAACTTTGGTTTTTAACCGACTTTTCGTTTTTGAGTTATGCTGTCCACAGACTGACAGACACACACACACGGACCTTTTTCTAAAAATGCTTTCTTTGGATTCAGAGGGCCTCAAAACATATATTGCTGGTGAAATCTTGACATCAAATTTTTGGGTGGAATAGAATACCAGTAGAGAAAGTAAAAATGAATGCTAGTGTTCCGGTTAAACTATGTAAATATTGTTAGGAAGCCCGTAGAAAAATGGAGAAACTCCAATTAGAAGAGCATCAGCAACAACAATAAGAACGTCTAACATCAAAATCAATACTCAAAGATATTTGGAGCTTTAATTTTTAACAATCTAAAATGCTGTACAGCTGGGCTTTTAAGTTAAGCTCTTTAAATTAATATAAAAAATGTTTAAGTAATTAATAGCTGACAAGGTTCAAGTCGCAGATACTCACCAATAAGGCTAAGAACACCTGGCCAGTATGCTTCAAGTGACTGAAACACGGGGAGTGTGACCTGGCCTTTGGTCATGGAGACCCAGAGGTGCCAATCATCTCGCTTCAGGTACTTGTCGATGGCTGCACGTCCTTTATGGAACATATGCATTAGTTCTGGCCTCTGCAGCAGAAGGGCACCTTTAACCAGATATTCATAGTAAGAATCAACACCTGCACCAATTCCTGCATCTTGTGCTGTCCAACGTCCAGTTTGTACATCAATATGATTTCCGACAAGGCCAATTGGTGACTGGTGATGATAGAGGGCATTCAGAGCGTTCATTGCCACCTGTAAGAAGGAAGATCTAGATATTGCTTCTGTTATGTTCACAACGGTTTAGATGGAAAAATATGTCAATATTTATAAACAAATTTTGTTCCAATTTACTTGTAATAATATTAATCCAGACATTCTGGGGGTTGTGAGAGAGCGATGTGACCACCAAAACATAAAAATATGGCACTCTCTAAAAAGCGGTTACTATTACTGCTATTGCTCTCTTCTTCCATGAGTGAAAAATATTGGAGAGCAAGAGGATTAATGACTTCATTGTCAGAAATCCAGCATTAGCTAATAACATATTAATCACAGCACTAGTTTCGGAAAGGGTCCTCTTCATCATTCAGCTGTTGATCGACTGGTTCAACATCAGGTAACTGCTTACCCATTCTCTCATCGCATGGTATAGTGTTCTTCCTATTGGCTAGTCATAAGACATCATCTATGATTGGTATATCAAAATTCATAAGCCGATCTCGATTCTTAATAATGTAAATATTTTCCCACACTGTTAACTGCTAATAATTTATTGCTGGTTTTAAAAGTTGGATATTTAGGTTTATATGATTTCAAGACCAAAAGTGGTGAATTATGGCTGATTTATCTGTTTCTTTGTATTTGATATTTCTGACGTGTTCCTTCATTCTGGTTTCCAAATTTCTTTTTGTTTTGTCGATATATATCTTATGGCAGTATTTACATTTGACATGGCAAAACAAAAAGAAATTGGAAAACCACAACAATGGAACACGTCAGAAATATAAAACGGATAAATCAGCCATAACTCACCACTTTTGGTCTTGCAATCATATCAACCTAAATATCCAAGTTTTAAAACGAGTAAAAAATTATTAGCAGTTAACAGTGTGGGAAATTACATTATTAAGAATCGAGATCGGCTTATGAATTTTGACACACCAATTATAGATGATGTCTTACAACTAGCCAATAGAAAGAACAGAATACTAGGCAACGAGAGAAGGGGGAGGCAGTTACCTGATGTTCAACCAGTTAATCACAGCTGAATGATGGCGAGGACCCTCTCTGAAACTAGTCCTGTGATTAATATTATTACAAGTTGGAGCAAAATGTGTTTATAAATACCAGCATATTTTTCAATCTATAAATATGCTCCACTGTTTTAAACACTTCATTTTCATCAGTTTTATAATGGTTTACTCGTTAATGTACAAATTTCCCTGGAGTACTAAAGTAAGAAGAAATTAGAAACTAAAAACTTCACTTATCTTAGTAATGTTGCAGTTCTTTTTGCACTAAACTGACCCTGGGTTTCAAGTTGTCTCCAACTCATTCTCAAAGCTATACAAACAAATTCGTTACCAAAGCTACAATCTTTCATTTTTTTCTGAAAACAAAAAACAAATACTGATATTCAATTTTTATTTACTAATCTCTGAAAACAAATTTATAAATACAATATTAATAGTTTGGGGAAAAATTTTTATTTTAAAAAACAGGAACCGTGTTATGAACTTCGAATTACCATCTATAGATATGGTTTGGGAAAAAAATTTTATCTTAAAAAACAGGAACCGTGTTATGAACTTCGAATTACCATCTATAGATTGTATTTATAAATTTTTGTTTTCAGAGATTGGTAAATAAAAATTGAATATCAGTATTTGTTTTTTGTTTTCAGAAAAAAATGAAAGATTGTAGCTTTGGTAATGAATTTGCTTGTATAGCTTTGAGAATGAGTTGGAGACAACTTGAAAGTCGAGTCAGTTTGTGCAAAAAGAACTTGCAACATTACTAAGATAAGTGAAGTTTTTAGTTTCTAATTTGTTCTTACTTTAGAATCTTGTTGCTTCACTGTTAATAGCTTAAATTTTTCTTATTTCCCTGGAGTATTTTAAGTATATGTAAACCTTAGAGTAGTGATGTGAGATGCTGCAAAACTGACACGGAAGCAACAGTCGTGATAATATAGTATTGTTTATTTTGTGATCCTGGCTGAATGTATAGCAGGTCAGAACCATGTATTTAAGCATAGAAGTGGCAAAGCCCTTAAAAGTGCTGAGAAAAAAGTTGATTAATAAGAGCTTCTTGGGTTACTAGCCATGCGATGTTGATACAGTTGCTTGAGCTTTCAGCAATGTTTACTCTATGGCCCTCTTCAAGAAGTGATGCGTTTCGCCTGACCAGGCAGTGAATAGTAACCTGCAAGAAACTCTATAGCTTGAGTGGGTCAGTATACGTATAACTTTCTTTTGGATTTTAAAAATTCTCTCCCAACCTGTTGCATTATCCCATATAGTTATTCCATAAGAAAGAATTGAGTGAAAGTAACTGAAATATATGAGTTTTCTAGTTTCTAAGTTTGTAACTTGGGCCCAGCAGGACATGTTGAAACAGGTGATATTCAGCTTTTTGCTACATAATTTAACTGACTGGTCCATTTGAGATGCTCGTCTATAAATAATCCTAAAAGTTTTACTTATTTTGCAGAGGCTGAAGTTAACAAGTTCGTTTGCGTATTATTTTCTGCCATGGATTTAAATTGCAGGATTTCTGTTTTTGTTTTGAGTTTTAAACCTGAGACAGAATATATGGTCAGACCCCAAAAAGGAAGTATTTATGTAAATATTTATTGCAATTATAGTTTATTTTTCATGTTGGTAAGGATTTGTCAAGTACTGAGAGTGTCACACCATTGTTTCATTGTTAATAATATTATTTGTTTAATAATGTCAATGTTTAGTAATATGATCAAATTTAATATGTAGAATTATAAGAATTATTTTAGATTTAATATTAGGAGTGTTAGGAGGATGGATTTTGATCGCTTCCTCAACATTTTTGGGAACTATTTAACATGTAAGATGACATCATAAGGGATGCTGTAAAAAGTATACGCATACGTGTATAAATACAGATGCGTTGTTAACAAATGTGGTAGATTCAACGTATTAGCATCCTATTAACTGAAGAGTCAAGACGTGTTTTTGAGATGTGTAAGTTTAGATGCTAAAAGTATAACATAAAATGACAAGCAGTACGAAGAAACAGTTGAAGTCGGTCTGTGTACATAAAATGTTCACCTAAATAACATGTGTGTAATTCCCGGTGAAAAAGGTGCGAATAGAAGATTGTGAAAAAGTTTTATCCTGTGTCGACGTTACTTCACCCTGTACCATGACTCGAGATAATGAAAGAGTCAAAAGCTCAGCACCATCACCGTTTTATTAAAAAACCGCACCAACTCTATAGAGATTTTGATGGCAATCCAACATTGGATTATATTGCCGAAGGACATCTAATTGAATACCACGTGTAGAGATTCATTAGTGCAATTATCTCGTAAATATTCCAAGGTATTTGTGAAAGAAGTGAGATTTAACTTATACAAAGCCACAAAGGTGTTGTATTGAATAGCTTCAGGAACTAAAAGTATTAATATCTGTAAAAGGGTGCAGATAATTTGTTATACTGTTACAAGTTCATTGCAATAAAGTTGAATTAGTGGAAAATTTCAACATTTATAGGAAGTATAATAACTATTGCCCTCATTTATCTGACAATTGGGGCCCTAATGACCTAGCTGTCGACGGGCCCTTAAACCCTAATCACTCACTCACTCATTTATCTGCTTGACCCAATTCTTATCTATAAATACATTCCATGCAACTTGGAAACGGCTCTAACGATTTCAATCAAATTTTGGATTCAGACAGGGTTTTGATTATTAAGTTTATCTATATAGGTGTCATTCCTAAAAAAAAATATGAGTTTACCCGTAACAGTCACAATTACTCTAAACCTTATTTTGGCCATAATTTCTCTGTTAATGGGCCAATTTAAACAAACAATCCAGGAAATTAAAGGTCTTGTCAAGAGCTTTTAGAAAACCTAAAGAAAGTTTACTTAGTTATCTTAGTCTATGTGTAACAGTCACAATTAGTCTAAACCCTATTTTGGCCATAATGCCTCTGTTAATCGGCCAATTTCAACAAACAAATCTGGATATTAAAGGTCTTGTCACAAAAACGGCTCCAACAATTAGGATGAAAATTTATATTTAGTTAAAATTTTGCTTTCTAAGTTTATCTAAATAAGTATCTTCCCCCCCCCCAGAAACCGAAAAGAAAAGTCGAGCAAAGCTCGATCGTCCAGGTACTATTAAGATTAAAGACGAAACTCCAATTAATAATACTGTCCAAAAAAATAAAAATGTCATTTTCTGTCAATATTTAATCTAACCTTAAGTGTCAATCAGTATACTTTGGAAGTCTCACCTCTTCATATAAAGGATCACCAGTTAATCTTGATAGGGTTCCAAACTCGACAATGAAAGTACCAACACCAGCTGTGCAGGTGATGCTTGTCTCACCATGTGGGACACCGTATCTCAGATTCACAGTGCCATAGGGCATACCAGTGGCAGTGTCGAAAGCAGCAACAAGACGCTGAGCAACATCCTCAGCCAATCGTAACAGAGGTCCATTGCAAGGCCATCCTGGTTCAACAGCAACCCCAGCTCTGAAACAGCACCAGAACTACATCAAGTCAACTCAAACAGATGCTATAATAGCACTAAAAACACATCTTCTGCAAATGGTAAATAATCCTTACTGATGTTTTAAGTATAAATTTTTTAAAAAATTTTTAAGTAAAAGTCTCTTTAATTTACAGAGAATTTAATTGTGAAATTTATATTGCATTCACAGCTCCAAAGAAGGTTTTGATTGAGTTAATAGAAAAAATTACTTCAGATTTTAGCTGTTGATAATGTGCCACAGCAATAACCCTCTTTTAGAAAGTTTATTTTGTTTGTGCTTATAGTGCTATCAACTTATTAACCACTCAGAGGTCCCCGTCTAGGGGATATGTGGATGGCGACCACAAGGTACTCAAGCTGAGCAGAACATTACTTCCACTTACTGGTGTCTAGGGGATATGTGGATAGTGACCACACGGTACCCAAGCTGAGCAGAATATTACTTCCACTTACTGGTGTCTAGGGGAAATGTGGATAGTGACCACAAGGTACCAAAGCTGAGCAGAACATTACTTCCACTTACTGCTGTCTAGGGGATATGTGGATAGTGACTACAAGGTACCCAAGCTGAGCAGAACATTACTTCCACTTACTGGTGTCTAGGGGATATGTGGATAGTGACCACAAGGTACCCAAGCTGAACAGAACATTACTTCCACTTACTGGTATCTAGGGGATATGTGGATAGTGACCACAAGGTACCCAAGCTGAGCAGAACATTACTTCCACTTACTGGTGTCTAGGGGATATGTGGATAGTGACCACAAGGTACCCAAGCTGAACAGAACATTACTTCCACTTACTGGTGTCTAGGGGATATGTGAATAGCGGACCACAAGGTACCCAAGCTGAGCAGAACATTACTTCCACTTACTGGTGTCTAGGGGATATGTGGATAGTGACCACAAGGTACCCAAGCTGAGCAGAACATTACTTCCACTTACTGGTGTCTAGGGGATATGTGGATAGTGACCACAAGGTACCCAAGCTGAGCAGAACATTACTTCCACTTACTGGTGTCTAGGGGATATGTGGATAGTGACCACAAGGTACCCAAGCTGAGCAGAACATTACTTCCACTTACTGCCAGTTTGCTCCTCACTGTATGTTTTCTATTTAACCTTATGATCTTACCTTGGTCATCCCTGATGCTATTAAAGCAGACATATTTGTGTTAAATAATTATTCTTTAGAGTTAACCTTTTCCGACATATTCCTTGTTATTGGTTAGAATTTGTCAATACTTATACTTTTCTCAAATGGGAAGTTAATCTTTTTTACCTCCTGGTCATGTGAATTGAATGAAGTTTTAAAGCCATCACACAGCGACCAATTCTTAAGAGATTAGACTGTTGGATAAACCTACTGTATTAGCCTATTCCCATTATATCTACAAGGAAATATGTAGTAGTTCTATTTTTTTTAAACATCTCCATTAAGATGAACATTTGTAAGAACAATTCACACAAAAGGATCAGACTTTTTCATGTACAAATAATTTTTTTCCCATGGATAGTTCTGCCAGTTTCCTAAGGAACTTTAAAAGCTTAGGTTTCCCTTTCAGCTGTGGAACAAAAATGCTCTGTAACTGCGGATTTATCTGTATATTTCATGTTTCTCAAATGTTTGTTAAACCTTGTGTCTATGTTCCTCTCGCCTTCCCTATGTATACTTTCTTGCAATCTACATCCAATTTCAAACATACCAAAAGTTTTTACTCCACTGGAATTCTGTTTTGGAGACTGATGTAGAAAGTAAAGCTGGAGTAATAAAAATCTCAATTTGTTCGAATGAATGACAAAAACTCAGTGTTTTGCCCCCCAAAAATTTACAATTTAAACTTACCTATATGAAAGGAGATGTGCACTCAGAAGACCACCAATTATCCTAATGTTTGTTTCAAACACAGAAACATTAATGTTGGCATCGAAATTGGCTTTTGCTGCAATAATATCCACTACTCGCTGAAACTCGGAGAAGTTCCCCATGACAGCAAGTGTATCCAGTGCATCAATGAGTGTGAGCGAGTAACTGCAATAACAACATAAGAGTGAATACAGATAGCTACTCATCTTTAGATTCAAGCATTTTTAATTTCTGTATGACATCCTTATAGGTACAAATATGAGGGTCACTGCGTAAGTTTTGAGATGCGAGAACATAAAGTTGTACACTCCAATTGGATGCAGGTGGGATAGCCCCATCCTTTGTGAGTAAACTGGTATCAGATAGCGACTCTCTTACTCCAGAAACTCCAGCAGCACAAGGATGAACACATAGTCAGTCCCAATGGAACTTGGGAGACAGCATTTTCACTCGACTTTCTACGATCTTAAAAGTGGGTTAAACCAGTGTCAAAGTCTTCAACATTTGCCACAGGCCTTTGGGGACATTGCTCCTTCCTATGCCACAGTTTTTCAGTACTTTTAGTAATTTAAAAGGGGCCAAACATCTTTGAAAGCCGAGGAGAGAAGCGAGCGTCCAGCAATGGCAATGACTGAGAAAAACAATGCAGCATGGAGAAAAATGGTTCACGAAAATAATCACACAATATTTAAAGAAATTGAGGCAGCATTGCAGATTGGTTCGCCAGCAGTTCTGAAAGTCCTCCATGAATTCCTTCTTGTGAGGAAGGACACATCTCGATGAGTGCCTCACAGAACAAAAGCATGCCCTGTTGAATGGTGTGAAAAAATGCTGACAAGATTCAAAGGATGGGACTCCAGACAGATTTCACAGATGATGAAACCTGGATTTATTAGTTTGATCTGGAGACCAAGCGACAATCAGCGGTGTGGATCTTTTGTGCTGACAATCCATCGACAAAAGAGTGTTGCTGAAGTGTAGCATAAGTGTCCACAAGAGAATGATGGCCTCATTTTTTCTAAAGGGTGGTCTTATGTCAACCATTTCTCTGTAGAAGCAAAGCTCAGTTACCGCTAATTGGTGCACCGAAGTTTGCTTGCCAAACGTTTTTGCCAAGAACAACATTGCCGTTCAGTTCCTGGAGTCTACAGAGGTCAAACTTATGATTCATCCACCATATGGTCCCAATCTGGCCCCACGTGACTTTCCTCTGTTCCCGATGATAAAAACTCATGCCTGGAAAGAGCAAAAATGCTCTCTTCCAAGCTCCTGACTAGATGAGCATCATGGGTTGTTCATCCTTATGCCACTGGAACTGCTGGAGTGGGAATATCAGTGGATATCAGTTTACTAAAACTTTCACAGTGACCCATGTAGTATATTGTATGCTACCTTGCAACTCTAAAACTATCTCTAGTATAATTTCAACCTCTTATTTACAAATCTGCATTGTTTAAACCTTAATGTCAGAATACTGCATGTTTATACTGTGACATTGGGTCATTCAACAATATACGAATGGGAGGGAGCTGGGTGACCTTGGATATAGCGTGCGGTTTTGTGTGTGTGTGTGTGTGTGTGTGTAAGTGACCATAATAATGGTAGTAAAACACAATCATCGTCCCTTTCTTTTGAAGAAAAATGTGCTCTAAAGAATAAGAGAAACCCCAAAATCAGATCTAGGAGACTGGGCTAATCCCCCCCCCCCCTCCCAACTCTGAAATTAACTGATTCAGAAACCAAATGAAGATAGCCGGATTAATAAACCAAGACGACCAATGCAACGAAGCCAATCAGCAAACAGAACAAAACAAGAAGAAATTGGGTTTGGAAGTGAATGAGAATAAAACTGTATACATGAATACATTAAAAGCAAAATATGCCTTAGAAGGTAAAGACATAAAAATCAATAACGTACAGTATAAACAAGTAGATAATTTTAAATATTTAAGATCACTGGTCACGTATGATAACAACTGTAGCAAAGACATAAAAGAGAGAATGGCTGCAGGCAACAGACGTTTCTTTGCTTTGGCAAAAGTAATGAAAACACGATACCTGTCAAAACAAACTAAATTGCAGATATACAATACAGTTATAAAACTGTATAGTGATGTGTGGATGTGAAGCATGAACTATGACAGAGGAAAGCAAAACACAGCTGGAAAGATGAGAAAGAAAGACATTGGGATATTCTTTAGTTTAGGTGACGCGAGCACTTGGTCAGAATTTCGGTTAAGTCCAACTCGGCAGTGTGTACGAATGGTCACGAAAGTTGCCGAAGTTGCTGTGTTAATTCAGCGCTGCCAACAGCACAATTTCCCCAGGAGTTTGTTGCCAATAGTAAGTTTGAATGTTTTAGCGGGACCCGGCAGTATGCTGGTGACCTTCTTAGAAGCAAGTTGTGAGAGTGCAATGGATCGCTTCATTAGCATAGTAGATTTAGCGCCTCTGTGCTATAATGAGGAGGAATGCATGCAATTTCTTTACGACGAGGGCCTGCTGAGAACTTGAATGCTATGCAGGACATGTGATGCCGTGCTACACCCCGTGAGGAGGATATTATAATATAAATATAATAAATATAATATATAATAGTATGGAGTTGCACTAGCGATATATCTGTGTGAGCAAAATAATGTACACAATATCTGGCCGGCAAGTGCTAAGTCACCTATTCAGCAAAATAATAATGTACACGGAGTAGCGCTAGCGGTATGTCTGTGGCGGCAACGACGCGAGTGCATTTGTGTTTAATGAGTTGGCAACGAAAATTAGTGTAGTGTAAAAAGCAATGTTGGCAGATGTGAAAATCGTCTGCTAGTGACAGCTAGCTCATGCAGCGAAACCTAGTGGCGATTCTGAAACTACTGTCGGCGCATGCGCAGTAAGTAACTTCGAACTTAGAATCTGGCCGGCAAGTGGCAAGTAACCTAATCTAAACTTGAGCCAAGACATTGAGGAAAATCTATGGGCCAACAAAAGATATAGATGGAGGGCGAATAAGAACTAACAAGGAAATAAGCCAAATGTATAAGAAACCTAATATAGTGACACTTATGAAGGCTAAGAGAATAGAATGAGCTGGAAATATGATTAGAATGGAGGAGGCAGAACCATTAAAAAGATTTTTGATGAAACCCCGGGAGGGAGAAGAAACAGAGGAAGACCTAGGTTAAGATGGTTGGATTGTCTGGAGGAGGACTTGTGAAGAGTGGGAGTAAGAAGGTGGAGAAAAAAGGTGGAAGATAGAAGAGAATGGGCTATCGTCGTGAAGGAGGCATTAGCTATTCTTTAAGAGCTGTACGCCACATCAAGAAGAAAGAATAAGAGACAAGCACCACACTGAATATTGCACAGAGGGATGGAACTTCCCAGTTCCAATGCTACAGGAAATATCTATGGCTCACTGCAAGTATAAAACAAATTATAAATTATTATTATTCTAAAGTAAGAACAAATTAGAAACTAAAAACTTCACTTATCTTAGTAATATTGCAAGTTGTTGGATGCCTTCCGTTCCTGGACTTAAAAATTAAAAGACAACAATAAATTGAATTTTGGTATTTATAGAAAATCTACTCACACTGATAATTACATAAAAAATAAAAGTTTTAATCCTTTTGCACATAAATTTGCTGTTTTCAATAGTTTAATTTATAGGTTAATAAATATACCCCTTAATAAAGATGAATTTGACATAGAATATAAACACATTATTAACACTGCAGTAATTAATGGTTTTAATATAGATTTTATACATAAAATGATAAAAAAATTAAGTATCAAAAACCTGTTAAAGTTTCTACCCTCAAAAAAATAAAAGATAATTGTATTTTTAAAAAGTTTACTTACCATCCATGGGCCAATTAAAAATTTACAAAGATTTTTAAAGAATATGGAATAAACTTGGTCCCTCAAAATAAATTTAATATACAACATTTGCTACATTTTTCTAAAAAAGATAAAATACCAAATTATAAAAAATCTGGCATTTATCAATTTACCTGTTTGGATTGTGATAAGGTTTATTTAGAAACCAGAATAAAAGAGCATTTTAGATATATTAAATATAAACAAACTGAGAAATCAGCTGTGGCAGATCACTTTTGGTCATTTAATCATGAAATTAATCCAGAAGTTAAATTACTAAAACAATTAAGAGGACCTATAGATTTAATGGTTTGGGAAAAATTATTTATTTTAAAAAACAGGAACCGTGTTATGAACTTTGAAATACCTCCTATAGATTGTATTTATAGATTTTTGTTTTCAGAGATTGGTAATTAAAATGAGCATCACTATCTATGTTCTTTTGTTTTCAGAGATTAGTGATTAAAATGAACATCTGTAGGTTTGGTAACAAATTTGTTTGTATAGCTTTGAGAATGAGTTGGAGTCAACTCTAAACTTTAATCAGCTTTGCACCAACAACTTGCAATATTACTAAGATAAGTGAAGTTTTTAATTTCTAATTTGTTCTTACTTTAGAATCTTGTTGCTTCACTGTTAATAGCTTCAATGTCCTTAATTATATTATTATTATGTTTGCATATCATTTGGAGGAGGAAATAAATGGGATGGCATTGGCATAAGTTGCATAAATTTTTTCATACAAAGGCGTGTGAACGTCAAATTTCTAAAAGAATATATCCAACAGTAAGTGTTTTGATCTTAGAAAATGTAGAATCGATTATGTCTTATTAGAAGCAGCACAACAAATCAGTCAGTCTCAATAAACGATTTACTGAAGATTAATTCAAGTGGTGTGTTACCTACGGAAATGAGAACTTCCATTTGTGGGCATGATGTCAATGAAGAAAGACTCTGCTAATAAAGGCAATTATTATCTTGAATTACTTGGGCATGAAGAACAGTTCATAAGAGAGAATTTTGAATTCACCTGAGGATTTAAAGGAACTGAGTAATATTCAAAATGGTCTTATTGAATGTATAACTCAAATAATAAAAATAAGAAATCTTGGCATGATGTATTTGCTGCCAGAAAAGAATGTTGTATGGAGTTAACACTTTAAAAAAGAAAAAAAAATTAAAGGTAAGCCTCAGACTCCCCAGTGATTTATGACTGCTTCACCACTGGTAGATGAAGAGATATCAACAAAGGGAATGAATTAAAACGACTTGTAACACAGAGGACAATTTGGAGGAACTTCACAGGAGCCCTATGTTCCCCAGGGGCTACTGGAATTAAGTCAAGTATGTCAAAGTGTATTGTAACAAGTTCTGTAATAAATGCGGCTCATCTTTAGAAAGTGTCCCGTAGCACTTCCGTACAAAATCTAAGTCCAAAGGTGCTTACTGCGTATGCACCATAATGCTATATGTGTGCGATAATCAATGTGAAGTATTTTAGTAAATACATAATCTTTACCAAAATTATGAATGATCACATATTTTCTTATGCTTATTATAGCCATTGCTTATGGAGCTCAAACTTACTCACCTACCCCATGTATCAACTCCATCACAGCTCAATGGCCTCAATTCATCATAAGGATAAGCAAACTTCAAGTAACTATCATAAGCATGTTGAAACATTTCACGAACTTCTTCTCTGAAACATAAAGAGAGTTAAAATGTGATTGATTATACAGTATTTCTTCAGAACTCTCCTTGCAAAGTCCATGAGTATAGGTTATGTCCAAGTGAACCTTGATACATATTTAACGGTGGCAGTGCACAAAGCACAGGTAGAAGTGATACTGGCAACTCTTATTTTCATACTGAACTAGAGGTACCCATCTTTAACAAAACACCAGTTCGTATTAACAGAATTCTCAAGTACAACATACTGTGCCTACAACATAAATAATTCTTGCTTGTATTTTGAAATAAATATCAATTAAACTGTTACTGTGCTTTACCTGAGGTTATGTATACCTTTCCTATCATATTTTCGTATGCTGCTGACCATTTCTGCACCCATAATTAAAACACATATGTGAAAGAAATATTTTGCCCCGCAGAGTCCACCCATTTTTTTAAAAATAAGATGCTTGTTGAGCGGATTTAGATGTTCCAAAATATCAGCATTTTCCCCCTTAATTTTTAATATGATCGGGATCGCATTAGGGCAATAGGTTTAACCATATGCCCATTTAACAGCGACATTGACATTACTGACGAATCCATCCACGACCAGTATAATCTGTGACCAGTACTAAATTAACACGACATATATCAACAGTTGATAAATATTGCCAACAGGTCATAGCCAAAAGTCACCAAATTCTAAAGTAGATGTCACTTGAAGTCGCTAAATCAAAATAACTGCCATAATTAAGGGACTCGGGGACTGAAAAATTCCAAGAAAATAAAATTAAATTCACGAGATTTAGGTTTATGCACATAAATGTTCCTCAAATCTTCGGTCACCGGTTGGCAGTGACATTTTTTTTAGATTCCGCCATTTTTAAAGGTCCAGCACAGGCTTTTAAATGCCATGTGCGTTACATTTAAACGCCCCTTTTTAGCTTAAATTTTCGGCAGTATTTGAACCACAGAACACCTAGTAGTATGGGCCAAAAAGGGCTCAAAAACAATCAAATTCAGTGTAAAGCAGTGATTAAGTGACATTCTCGCCGCAAGGAAAAAAACTATGAATTTGAAGAGACTACTGTACAAAAGAGGGAAGGTGTGACAAACAGGTAACATGATGGTGGCGGCGGCGGCGGTGGTGGTGGTGGCGGCGGTGGTGGTGATAATGCATGTGTGTAGAAAAATTGGTTTGTCTTGACTTTACATTTTTAATACATACAATTTTATGTGCTTTATGCACATTAATTTTATGCTATGCTCCTATTTTTCCAGCATGTACTCCATTTATGAGTCTTCAACTTAAGTCTGGTTTCAAAATACGAAAACTGTTTAGCTTTAAAAAATTAAAAATATAGGATTAAAACAGTTTTATACATGGGTTGAGCTATTCCCTGTGTGCCTACTTCAAACTTCGAGTCTTCACTTTACATTATTGTGTACTGCTTATAGTCTATTATACCTAAAATAGTGTCCTTCTATTTTCCACAATTTTCTTTGCAACACTAAGTTTTAGTTTCTAAGATCTGTTAGTGTTTTGTTCTAAACTTAAAATTATGATTTTCCACTCTTTTCTGTTCCTCGCTAGCCGTGTCCACCGAGGCCCAATGGCTTCCGTGAAGTCTTGTGCCCCACTTCTTTTAGGTCTCCCCCTTCTTCTTTTCCATCTTCTTGAGTCCCATATCGTGGTGGCATAGGCCCATGTGTCTGCAGGTAGCCTGGCCCCATGTCCTCCCCATTTCCATTTGAGTCCTCTTGTCTTGTGTGCGTCTGTGGTGTTATCTTCGGTAGGTATGCCGAAGGCAGGTTCTGTCGATTCCCATAAAGTTGTGGTTAGTAGAAATATTTATATTAAATTTTATAAACACAAATCTTCATAGTCAGTACCTTGAGATGATGTGATTAAAAATTATATTGTTAATCATTTCAAATTATAATAGTTTGTCAAGTAGCTAAGCTTAAGTCCTTCACCAAAACATTGTTTAAGCAAAATAAGTCAAGATCTTGATATTTTACGGTGGCAGGATCGGTCAACGGATGAGGGTTCGAGTCATGCCACCGCCCTAGGCAGGCTTTAGAGGCGGTAAAATCTTAAAACATGAACAAGATATGTAACATTTTCACATAATTACACCTAACAAACGTTTTGGAGATTTTCTTTATTATGAAAGTGATAAACGAAGCGCCATTTAGATGTGACACTTTTTGTTGATCATCGTTAAAACAGATTTATGTCTTCTATTTACAACGACCCAACGAATTCAACACCTAACTGCCCCATCAAGACAAGTTAACTAATTGAAGGTGCATGGACGGAAAACGCAGATACTATGGCAGTATAACAAGGTTCGGAGGAGGGAATTAGCGCCTCGACCAATGAAATCATTTTGACAACGCCTCTGACGGAGCGCCCCCCGGGGAGAGGTGAGGGGATACTAAGGTTGACCGGAGGGAGAGATGATATCAGAGCTAGATTTGAATTCCCCGGCCCCCTTCCCTTATGCGGCCTTGCACATCTCCTGAGGACTCGGGACTCGGAGACCTTTCCCGATCCGGAGGATGAGGATTTTCAGAGAGCAAATTACCTGCCTACGCGCCGAAACTTCTGCCGACACTTGTAACGATCAGGATGAAATGTGAAATTAAATGGGAAGTTAGGTAAATGAAGGAAGAAACATTCGGGGGGTGACTATGCTTATCGGCATTCGCCTAGCGATCCGGGGAAACCCCGAAAAAATATCACGGGTAAGGAAAGTCGGCCATGGTAATGAACCCACGACCCCTATGGGCCACAATGCTACCGTCTGAGCCATGCTTGCTCGGTTGAGATACTATATAGTATCGTATCCACATTTTTAGTTTTCTGGAAAGGTTGTATCATACACAAATACACTCATATTACCACAACTTTTAGCCCACTCATTGCCTTTTCGTCACTGTGTTTTGATAGCGTCTGAGTATAGCCGTGGGATTCACGTGGAGTGAAGCAAAACGTTTTAGACGGACATTGCTTGATTATAAAACAGCTCCAAGGTTACGATATAATAGTATGAGAAATCCACGCCCCACCGCCTTCGTGATGCATGGTTATCAAGCCAAAGGACTGTAAAACACTTCAGTCACCAGCAAGACGACATGTCCTCGAGCATTGTCATCTTCAACATCGTGGTTTTACTCTCGGGTGCTGTAGCTGGGAATGGTGAGTGTTACACAAACTCAGGGGAAAGCCAGGAAGGGCTACAAGGCGCTGGGGCAGGGTTACCACTAGAAGAAATTCGTGCATCTGCAATAGGTACTCAGATCTTAATACGAAAACAAGATGGCTGTCATATCAAGTGAATCGAAGCAAATCGGTAATGCATAAAAACACAGTGTACCACTTTTGTAATTCATGTTACCCGTCCAATAAAAACAAAACGTGTATATAGTGAGTATTAAAAATGTTTCTACATTGAAAACTTTGAAAGACGGAAGTAGAACTGAAGGCATGTGCACACAAACGGCCTAACCCTCACTTTTTACTTTCTCTGCTACGTATAGTAAGTAGAGGAAGTATTGTATTCGGCCCAAAAATCGATGTCGAGGTTTCACCGGAAATATATATTTTGAGGCCCCCTAACCCTCCCCCCCTAAGAAACACTTTTAGAAAAACGTCCTTGTGTGTGTTTATGTCTGCCTGTCAGTCTGTGGACAGTATAACTCAAAAACGAAAAGTCGGTTGAAAACTGAAGTTGACATTTAAGTTTAATACTTTTAAGAATGCGACACGAAGATTTTGAAGAAAATTCCTCCACCCTAAACTACTCATTACATGGAACATTTTTTTTTTCGAAAATTTTGATTTTCTCAAAAATGGTTCTTAACGATTTTGATTAAAATGTCATATATTTGAGATATTTTTATGACAAATGAAATGTATATCTTGAATTTTCTGGCTATAGCCCCTGTAGTTGTATCTACTCTGGACGACTTTTGCATGACTGGTAAACCGTAAGAGATAGACCTTACTGTGCAAAAAATGTATATCTTGCTAAAATACGCAATTTATGTCTGAATAAATTTTCTTGTAGGGTGAACCATTTCGGAGATATTCTTGTTATGTGTGTGAGTTTCGGAAAACTTCAAACTTTCGTGAAATGGAATATCGCTGTTCATTTTTTTAACTGTTAAGTGTACAAAGAGAACCGAATCTCAAAGCTTTAAAACATTTGACTATCGCACAAAGCCTACTGTATTCTAATATTCCTCTTGCATCTACAAGGAAATAAGCAATAAGATAATTTGTACAAATGTTGATTTTAACTAACACGAAGAAGATATAGGAATAAGAATTTGTAAGAATGGTGAGTACAAGAGTAGAGAAAGTCATGTGAGTGCAATACATCAGATTTTTTGTTTAGTTACGCTGTTCAGACACTCGCGCGCTTGATCTTGGGGATGTTTTACTTTCCTTCCCCTAATTAATTATTTTCTTGTTTAACGACGTTGTCAATTGCCAAGATCACATCAGCGTCGCCGGTGTGCCGGAATTTTGTCCCGCAGGAGTTCTTTTACATGCCAGTAAATCTACTGACATGGAGCTGTCATTTTTAAGCACACTTAAAAACCATCGGCCTGGGCCGGGTTTGAACCCGCGACCTTGGGATCCATTCCTTCCCCTAGAAACACACAACCTGTATTCTTAGTTACATCTGGATTGAAAGGAATGCAGTACTTCCTCTAAATGGCAAGGAAAGTAGGAAGTATACTTGGCAACAAATTATAGCCTCTACAAGGGGCCAATACGTCACAGGGAGAATTCGGAAGACAAAAGCCAGTCTACCATCAAGTTCAAGGTCCTACTACTGAACTACGCATTTAATTTACAGGTTCCGCAGGTTATTATAGGTTTTAAGTTGAACTCAAGAAATGTCTTCTTGACAGGCAGAAAAGCTATTATGTTCCGCAAATAACAGCTGTTTGTTACAAAACAGAGCGCACAAGCACTAAAAACAGCAACGCAATATTGTAAAGTTACTTCACGTCTGGAAAAGCTAGTGATTAATTATTTCAAAACCCTGTGTGATATTCCATAATTACTACCGAAGCTATGTCAGAAATAAGTTACTCTACTCATGTAAAAACGCGTGGGGTGCATAATATCAAACGTTATAAATAGTTCATTTGTAGCTATCTATGTATTTATAAAGGTAAAGTTATGATACAAATATTGTAAAAGCACCCCTGAACATGAAGTAGCATGGTTGCTAATATTTCTTGCTTCTATCTTTTAGAGAATGAGGTATGCTTCGAAGAGCTGGGATGCTTCTCACGGGATAAATCCGTCACACGACTCAGTTATCTACCCCCACAGAGGCCAGAAACAATCAACACTTCATTTCAACTCTTCACGAGGTAATGTGGTCCATAATGTAGCATTTAGTATAAAATGAAAACAAAATGTAAGTGGATACAGCAAAGGTCAGCATAGGATAACCTGAGCCGAGTACAACCCAATATGAGCCGAGACCGACCCACTCTGAGCCCATTCTATTAATATCAGTGATAGTAATAGTAGTAGTAGTAGTAATAATAATAATAATAATAATAATAATAATAATAATAATAATAATAATAATAATAATAATAATAATAATAATAATAATAATAATAATACTAAAAGGTCACCGCGCCCGCCGCATCTGATTGCCTACACTGGGGAGGGGGGACCCAGCCAGTCGCCTGCCTGGCCTAACGACCTGCCGCCGACAACAATAGGAGCGTACGAGACAATAGCTATTACATGGCGGTGCGGTTTCTGGACCGTTCCGCCACAGGCCGCCGACAACAATAGGAGCGTACGAGACAATAGCTATTACATGGCGGTGCGGTTTCTGGACCGTTCCGCCACAGGCACTCCCGAATATTCTACCTCCAGAACTTTCCCTCTGTCGAAGGACCTATATAAGCCGCTGCCAAGCACCGGGCAGCAGAGAAAACAAGACGTAGACGAAGCGTTGAGGAGTCGTGCCGACTAGCAGTTCAACCTGACAGTTCTTATTTGTGATTCGGCAGTTGTTCTGTTGCTCTGAGCTTGTACAAAAGTAATCTGAATGTAACGTTAGCACTACGCTGACTAAAAGGCAATAAAGTGTGAATAGCAGTAACTGGTGTCTTTCTTCATTTGTTACACTGGTGTCAGGAGTGGGATTCGTCAAATTGCTTCTAGTTTCGTTACATCGTCGTTAGAAGTTGCAACGTTAGAACCAAGATGGAGGGAGATTCGGAAACCAGAATGATGGCAATGATGAAAGAATTATTCGCCGGAATGAAGACAGAATTGTCCAAGATGAAGACGGAGCTATCGGCGAAGATTGACGGGGGACTCGTCCTCGTGACGGAAGGCGCGAAAGTACTAGGCGAACTGGTTCATGTGAGGGAAGACGTGGAACAACTCGGCGAACTGATAGGGATGACGGAAGACGTGGAACAGCTCGGCGAACTGATTGGCGTGACGGAAGACGTGGAAGAACTCGGCGAAAAGGTGGAAGACCTCTGACAGCATGTGGACGTCGTGGAGGACGACGGGGAACGTCTTGGCGCCCTGGTAGTAAGAGTTGACGAGAGCGTCAAAGTACTGGATGCCAGGGGCAGACGGAATAGCGCGGACCCGGGGAGGGAGCACCTAGTGGCCGAGGCGACAGTTGCGCCCGTTTCAGATAACGAAAGTGTACGTCTCGGGGAAGACAAAGAGGCAGTTCAGGGACGTCGTCGAGGATCCCCTGGAGGAGTGTGTCGGGTACGTAACCAACCAGGTTATGACGTGGAGGACGATCAGCAGGGAAGCGCACAAGCAAACGAGCAACACGCGAGAACCGACTTGGCGTGGGACATGGGGGGATCGTCGGAGCCATCCAATCACCTGACGCATAGTGCCGTGAACGGAAGAATGGCGGACATCATCGTGGACGGCAGGATACAGGAGAGGCCGTGCCGAGCACGAGTGAACACGAGTGCAGCGGTGGACGTGACTCGCGCGGATGTGGCGGGGGTTGTTGCCGGACCCATCGGAAGCAAGGTGGCTGCGAAGGTGCGCCAGAGAGGTCGGCGGACATGGTACTCAGTGAATCGTTTCCAAGTGCGCAGGATGGCCCGTCAACACACCAGGAAGAAGGGCAACTGGACGAGGGACCGTCAAGACCGGCGGTACTGTTGCAGAATTTCGAAGCAGGATGGCATACATCATCCTACCCGGACCAAGGGACACTATCCAACAGCGATACCTAGGATCGTGCCTCCTGGAGAAGAGGTTCGATGGGTTAGTCCACCGGTGCGCAAGGGAGATGCCGCAGTGATAGTGCTGGTCGGGACGACCAGCTCTGAGGAGGGAGCAGTGTCACCGCGCCCGCCGCATCTGTTTGCCTACACTGGGGAGGGGGACCCAGCCAATCGCCTGCCTGGCCTAACGACCTGCCGCCGATAACAATAGGAGCGTACGAGACAATAGCTATTACATGGCGGTGCGGTTTCTGGACCGTTCCGCCACGGGCCGCCGACAACAATAGGAGCGTACGAGACAATAGCTATTACATGGCGGTGCGGTTTCTGTACCGTTCCGCCACAGGCACTCCCGAATATTCTACCTCCAGAACTTTCCCTCTGTCGAAGGACCTATATAAGCCGCTGCCAAGCACCGGGCAGGAGGGAGAAAACAAGACGTAGACGAAGCGTTGAGGAGTCGTGCCGACTAGCAGTTCAACCTGACAGTTCTTATTTGTGATTCGGCAGTTGTTCTGTTGCTCTGAGCTTGTACAAAAGTAATCTGAGTGTAACGTTAGCACTACGCTAACTGATTAAAAGGCAATAAAGTGTGAATAGCAGTAACTGGTGTTTTCTCCAATTGTTACAGTAATAATAATAATAATAATAATAATAATAATAATAATAATAATAATAATAATAATAATAATAATAATAATAATAATAGTAGTAGTAGTAGTAGTAGTAGCAATAGCAATAGTAATAATAATAATAATAATAATAATAATAATAATAATAATAATAATAATAATAATAATATAATAATAATAATAATAATAATAATAATAATAATAATAATAATAATAATAATAATAATAATAATAATAATAATAATAATAATAATAATAATAATAATAATAATAATAATAATAGTGATAATGATAATCATGATAATCATGATAATCATGGTAATGATGATAATGAGGATAATGGCGATAACGGTGATGATGATGGTGATAGTGATGATAGTGATAATAATGATGATAATGATGACAATGATGACAATGATGATGATGATGATGATGATGATGATAGCAGCAATAGCAGGAGCAATAGCAACAGCAACAGCAATAGCAATAACAATGACAATAATAAATGGTAATAAAATTGAATTTGAGGGTCATAAAATTAATAAGATTGAAAATATTAAATACTTCGAGTCAATATTACAGGCAGATGAATAATGAAAATTAGAAATAGACGAATATGTCAAGGAAAACGAGCTATTGGAATGCTAAACCCATTATTATGGAGCAGTAATATTTTGGCTAAAACAAAGAATAGTATATTATGCAACAAGACTATAATGGTAGTAATTATGACACGAGTATATGTTTCATACGAGCATCTAAATTACCATTATAATTTTCATACGACAATTTATGCTCGACCATATACCTAATTTTATAGTTGAAATATTGTAAAATGATGTGCACTCACCATGGACAATGACCTACATATTGCATCAGCTGATATTTGGAGTTCTGTGCAGGCGCTAAACTTTCGATTTGTTTCCAGAACGTCACAGCTGCATGATGAAAATTATAACCTTGGAATGCTATGTAACATTGAAAAGTAGAATATTGGTTTTCAGACAAAACTTTACTTCATGTATAAGTTATTTATTGTACAATTAGTGAAATTAATTTGTGGGACTGTGCTTAGTCCAATATTTTTGGAAGTTGATGCTGTATTGAGGTTAATTTGTGTGTTTTGTGTAAGTTGCATCTCACTGTCAGTAGTGTCTGACATTTTAGTGTTTTCTAAACTTGCACTAGTTGCATTTCCAAAATTAATCGATATTGCGCTTTGCCATTGTTGCATGGGGATTCTCGGATTGGTGGATTGGGCAAATTCTGCATAAGGTGAAAGGAGGGAAATCCAACCTCCTCATATTTGCAAAGGTAGGTCATTGCTGATACAGAAGCTTAACTATGCACCAAAAAATCTGAGGTGTTGCACTCACATGACTTTCTCTACTCTTGTACTAACCATTCTTGCAAACTCTTATTCCTATATCTCCTTTGTGTTATTTGAGATAAACATTTGCAGAAATTACCTTATTGTTTATTTCCTTGTAGGTGCAAGGGGAATATGGGAATACAGTAGACTGAGCGATAGTCAAATCTGTTAAAGCTTTCAAACTCTATTCTCCTTGCATGGCTAACATATAAAAAAATGAATAATGATGTTCTATTTGACGAAAGTTGAAGGTTTCCAAAAATCACATAAAAAACAAGGAATATCTCTGAAATGGTTCAGTCTACAAACAATTTATGTGGACATAAATTGTGTCTTAGCAAAATCTACATTTCTTATAGTAATATCTGGTCTATCTCCTATGGTTTACCAGTTATGCAAAAGTCATTCAGAGTGGACGAGACTACATGGGCTATAGCCAGAAAATTCAAAATATACATTTCATTTGTCATAAAAATATCTTAAACATGTGGCATTTTAATCAAATCATTAGAGCTATTTTTGAGAAATTCAAAATTTTCAAATTCTGGATTTACCTAAATGTGTTGTTTGTGCAGCAGACAACTCCAATATGGATTGGAATTGTGTCTTGCAGTGTAGTGCTTTAAGTGATCTTAGACTGAAATATGCGACACCTGGATCATTGTATTGGAACCTGAGGAAATGAATGGCTTTGCTGCTAAGTGCTTGAGTATTAAATAAATAAATATTGATTGCATACTAGGCAGTGTATATTACTGCCGACAACTTTACATAATTGTTTTCCCATTCTCTGCCCCAAACAGGCAAATCAAGGTGATTTATGCCTGCAGTCTCTGACGCAGCCACTGCTCTTGGTGCATCACATGAAAACCTGCACTGAACTAGTTTCTTATACGAGTATATTGACCCACTATGCCCATGGCACAGCGAGTGGCCCACTGCGTGGCATTGCCACTCCAGGCCATGATTGACACCACTGGTCTAAGCGAGTAACTTTCCTTTGTGCTTTCAGGAAAAGCAGAAATGGAACATGGGTTAAAACATGGCCTTCCACTGACCTCAAGGATACTGATTATGATGGAAGCAGATGGAATGTATTTATTGTACATGGGTTTGCTGGCTCAAACACAGACAACTGGATGCTTGATATGAAGGATGCCTTTCTAAACAAAGTATGTATATTTAAGGGGACAGCATACTCTGAGCAAATACCAATTTTACATCACTTTACAGAATTTACAATACACAAAAGGCTATCAAATGGAAATTATTGAAAATTTTACTACGTATTCACAATAAAATGAGAATTTTTAAAATACATCAATTGGGGAAGTGTACAAAAATTAATTGGTAAATTGGGAAATAATGCGTAGATTTTTAAGTAATTTTACAACAGCTTTTCAGTTTGCACATATGCTTAATAAACACCGAGCTTAAAAATTCTGCTTTCTAGAGGAGCTAACTATATTCAAAACATGCCTGAATTTTTTCAGTTGTGTGCTGCAAATGGTTCCCGAGGAACAGGTACCCAAGTTTTGTATGCTTTTGGAAAATATTTTTTCAATAAATTTTCATATATCTGAATTTTTTAAAAATCTATTTTAACAGACAGAATCATGAAACATAAACCAAAATATGTCTCACTTTATTGTGAATACGTAGTAAAATTTTCAATCATTTCCATTTGATAGCCTTTTGTGTATTGTAAATTCTGTAAAGTGATGTAGGTATGTAAAATTGGTATTCGCTCAGAGTACGCTGTCCCCTTAAACTAGTAATAAACATAGTTTACTCAATGATATACACATACAATGCTCAAAATACTATCTTACACTTTGCTTTAAATGTTGTTGTTAGCTAATGCTGGATTTCTGACAATGAAGTCATTAATCCTCTTGCTCTCCAATATATTGAAGAGACTTAGCAGTAAATGTAACCGCTTTTTAGAGAGCACCATATTTTTATGTTTTGGCGGTTACATCGCTCTCTCACAACCCCCAGAATGTCTGGAGGACCACACCCAAGAAAAAATTGTGATGTTGAGTTTTTATTTATGTAAACTTTTTATAGATTTTTATAGAAGAAATTATTGGGTTGATTTGCCATAGTCTGCTGGAAAAACTATGCCCAGACAATTTTGTCGATAACTGTGGTGGACATCATTGGTAATGCAGGCACAGTCTTCTGAATCTTTACCATGCCACCAATGGTGTCCACCACAGTTGTGGATGAAAAGTCTGGATATAGTTACTCTAGCAGACCTTGGCAAATTAGCCTGGAAGTTTGTTCTATAATTATCAGCTCCGGCCGTGAAAGCTTACGCTTACTCATGACTCTTTATAGGGTTACCAGACATCCAGAAATTCCCAGATATGCCACACATTTTAACTATTTGTCCAGCATCAAAGGGGAATTTTTGAAAAGTCTCTATTGTCCTACATTTTCAGAAAAAGTAGTAATTGTTAGTAAATGAACTGGAACTGGGAAAATAGAAATTAATAATTGTAGCTGACACAAAATTTAATGGCAGCTGGCTAAACACAAAATCCAATCATAGGCTTGCCATGCCTTGCAGTATTCTGTAGTTAAACACGTTTTGAAATCAGGCTGAATAGCCAGTGATATAAATATCATTTGTGCCCACAAAATTTATTGGTGCAACAGGAAAAAGAATAGTAATAGTCAACTATCAGCTGCCTTTAAACTTTGCAGCTACCATACTTATTAATCACAACTGCAACTCACTATGGCAATATGTCTGCACGGCTATAATCAAAGAGTCTGCACGGCTATAATCGAAGAACATATTCATTAGCAATATTGAACGAGAGATTGACAATGCAGCATTTGCACTCCAAGGTAAAAGGTTAATGTTCCTTAGAGGCAAAGAGATGCTTTACTTTCACTCTTTCATTCACATTTTGGTTATCAAAGAATAAGAAAGTTAAAGTAAACAGTCTGTCTTCTAAAAAACAAAAATTCACAAAATTCTGCTGATATTTATATTAAAGGCTTCTTTTCTCTGTCCACAGTCAGCATATTGTGTTCATCCATCACCATGCATTATACAAATCCATGAAAATAATATCTTCATATGTTTGAGATACTTAAGCTAGGTAAGAAATAAAAAAGAAATATTTAGCATTTGGAGCTGACAATACAAATACAAATATGGGAGGGTAAATATCTAGGCTTTAGAAAGAGTCCCGTAACACTTGCTGACCAAATTCTAAGTCCGAAGCTACTTGCTGCACATGCGCCGACGGTCATTAGCAGAATCACCACTAGGTTGCGCCGTGTCACTAGCAGATGATTTTCATATTTACCAACATTGCTTTTTTCAACCACACTAGTTTTTGTTGCCAACACACTAAACACTTGCACGCGCGTCGGCTAATCTACACCGCCAGCGCAACTCCATACAATTATTGTGTACATTATCGTTATTGCCCACACAGATATATCACTAGCATGACTCCATACTATTGTTGTGTGCATTACTGTGTAACACCATTATTGCCTTCTGACTGGGTCCACAAAATGTTGGCTCGTTTTATTTTTTATTTATTTTATTTTTTTTTTTTTATTTTCGAGTAGAGAAAAAATTCATTTATGGAGCCCCATGCGCTGGGATGGCACAGATGGGGGACTGTAGGCTTCGCCCTAGGGCACTACCCACTAAAAAAACTCCACGGGAAGTGCTGAATTAACACTAATTAATTTTTGTTATGGGTGTAGCACGGCATCACATTCCTGCATAGCATTCGGGTTCTCAGCAGGCCCTCGTCATAGAGGAATTGTATACATTCTTCCTCATTATAACACAAAGGCGCTAAATCTACTATGCTAATGAAGCGATTCATTGCACCCTCACAACTTGTTTCTAACAAGTTCACAGCATACTGCTGGGTCCCACTAAAACATTCAAATTTAAGATTGGCAACAAATTAATGGAGAAATAGTGCTATTGGCAGCACTGAATTCACACAGCAACTTCGGCAACTTTTGTAAGAATTTGCTCACTCTGCCGAGTGGGACTTAGACGAAATTCTCACGAAACTCTCATGGGACTCTTTCTAAAGAATATCCAACATCTGTTCACCAAACTAACGTCATATTAAATGCAAAAATTAGTTCTTCAGAGAAATATGACTAGTGTTGATGATCACATTTAAATTGTATGTTTAAGGATTTTAAGAAAATATGCACATGCCTGAGGGTATATATGTATAAATAGTATTTAAATTATAACTTTACATTATTTTTGCATGGATTGATAATGTGTTACATTGTTGTGAAATATCCTACATTTTCATAAAATAATTTGGTAACCCCAGCTCTTTAGCTTCTATAGTTGTCAGCGCTCAATTCTATACAGGGTGTGAAAAACACTTTAAATTTTGCTCAGGCTCCTCTTTATCAGGGTTGAGTTCTTTTAGTGTCATAAATCTATAACATGGGACAACTGGCTTTACTTCCTGTCAAAATGAAGTTAAGCTGAGGATTTTTATACCTGAAAAACTCCATTACCCTGCACTGGGTTTTTACCCACGACCTTGGAAACTAGAGACTAGGACCTACTGAGAGAGATCGCTCTACAATAGCACAGGAGGTTTGTACAAGGGTCGCTATATATGTATTGAGACAGCAGAATATGAATAGTTACACAAACATTTTGTTTATCCCACTTTATCAAAGTATTCTCCCTGGCTCTGTATGTAGCTTCCATCCTTCAGAACCACTTCTGGAAGCATCCACATCACTCAGTTTCTGACATTGCAGATAAACTCCTCTTGTACGCAGAAACTGCTAATTGAGGGCTAGAAAATCGGTAGCCTCGAAATCGGTTCTTCACCATAGGGAACAGGAAGACATCAATGGTGCCAGATCGAGACTATAGGGTGGATGAGTCAATAGTTTTGCCTCAGTTCCTTGCAGAAACTCCATTGTTACATTAGTGATGTCAGCTGATGCATTGTCATGCCGCAACAATGCGCCCCTTACATGAATTTATTTTTTTAATTAACGTCCTCCAACATTGTGTCATATCGGACGAATGAATGAAATGAAATGGGTGAAATGATGCCCAAATGAGCCCGAGGTCCATGGAGCTTTAAGTTACCCAATATTTGTCTTCTCAGGGTAGGGAAAACCTCGGAAAAAAAACCTTATCCGGATAACTTACCCTAAGCGAGATTCGAACTCGCGACCTCTTGAACGTGAGGCAGACACGCTAACCATCACGCTACCGAGGCAGGCCTCTTTACATGATGGTGTTCATGCAGGAAGACTGAAGCACTCAGCAAACTGATCCCTAATAACAGGTCAATGCCCTTGTAGGTTAGTCTTGGATCATCCCTAAGCATTTCCCACAGCACTGATGTTTTTGTCAGTCACTACAGTTGCTGGTATGCCAATCTTCTCTTCATCTTTAAGAGATTGCTGCCCCCTCTTAAATCCTGCAACCAGTGGAACACAGTAGCACATGACGGAGAATACTACCCAAACCCCCTCCCTCAAATTCTCAAGTGACTACGTTTCATGAAGCCACATTTGAGGTTGTACAAACTCATTGCAAGAAAATGCTCTCTCTAAAACCCCATTGCACTTGAAAAGCATTCACACTTTCCAGACTTCAAACATTAAAATGAGCAAAAATGAATGGCACAACAATGGTCTGCTTGCTACTATTGCATTACCAACAAGCCAGGTATTTTGAAACACCAACAATGCTTTCCCCAGGGGTGGCCAACTTTCCGTATCTCAATACATATCTATAATCTGTTTGCTGTTGGAACAAAGTATGTATTCCTCTGCACTCCACACTGAGCAGCACTTCTAGTACGCTATTGGTTAACATATCTGCATGTGCACATGTAAACAACAATATTAACGTTGCCACTGCCCAATTTACCTCATTCAGATAACCTGGGTTTAACTGCTCTCTTTGTTGTTACATAAACCATTGTTATTATAGTAATCACATGTATCACATTGTAAGGATTCTTAGATCTCAGCAAAGATAGCACTTCAGCTTCATGTAATGTTTGGAATATGCTCCGCTCTTACTGGATGGCAAGAGGCATTGTCCATTATCACACTTTACCAGATCCTTATAACCACAGTAGGATATTTCACTTAAAACTTATTAAATATATTCAATATAATAATGGAAACAATATTGGTAGAAGTGGTTTATTTAACATCTGTCTACCAGAAAAGTCTTTAAGGAACAGTGAAAATTATATTCATTATTTTGTTCTGTGGTATCTGGTCCTTTGACTTGTTGCACAGTAATTTCTGTATGCTGAAATTATTTTGTAGGGCCAAGTAAATGTATTTTTTAAAGATGTTGTGGTATTTGTAGTGTTTACTTGGATGGTAGCTGAATTTTTTGAAAATCATATTGTTTTTTTTTTTTGTTGAGAGAGTTTAGTGATCTCTTTCAAGTGTTTATATTTTTTGAATTGTGCTATTTTACTGTCCATTATTTGTTTGTGGAATCCATTAGTAATTGCTGTGCTGACTATGCGTTTGTATTCTTTTTTGTACTCTCTTTCTGATAATGGCGTAAAAACCAATCTGTATGATAAACTGGTTAGGACTGCAAGCTTGTGTGGAACTGGGTTGAAGCTTCAACCATTGTGTCCTACATTTCCATAAGATAATCTGGTAGCTCTAGGTTAGAAAGAGTAATGTGAATGCAAAATGTAAGATGTTTTCTAATACAGTAACAAATACAAGTGATGTTTTATGCCATAGATGGACGCTAATGTAATATTAGTGGGGTGGAGTACCACAGTGCCCTTTTATTCTCAAGCAGCATCTAACACTAGAGTAGTCGGAGCAGAGATGGCAAGGTAAGATAATTTTTATAATTTAGTTGTACTAGATCTGGTTAGAATATAACTTTAATACTGAAATTATTTACTGGTAACATTAATAATTTTAAAAATAAATGATAGAGAGCTAGAAGATATTTCAATAAATAATCTTTGTTTATTAAAATCAAATGCATAATGTAAGAAACAAGACTTAAAATTTTGTGAGGGAGAAGTTACAGGCTAGCCTAGTACCATGTTAAGGCTCATTCACAACCAACAAAAATGGCAACCATAGCTGGAAGAAGAGGCTTGAAATACGTGTGTTCAAATGGAAGTGTTCACAACCAATGGCAAACCTCAGAATTGGAATGGGAGAGAAGACTTGGCCAAGATTCAGCTTTAGTGTTCCCATTAATGGGCATGGCATATTAGATCCATTAAGTACCTATTAAGGACTGCCTCCATTGCACAGTTGGTAGCACACTTGCCTCTCGCGTGGAGGATACATATCCTCATGCTAAAAACTTTATGCTCCCTGATGAAATTTCCCCAGAATTAGGGTTTTGAAATTTTGACAGATTCTTCAAATTGATAATTGCATTTTATGGACACTAAAACATTATCATAATTGTCATTGCCATCATCATTATAATTATCATCATCACAGTCACCACTGCCACCGCTACTGCCACCATCACCACCACCACCATTGCCGCCACCGCCACAGCCACCACCACAAGCAAGTGCAAGCATCATCATCATCATCATCATCATCATCATCATCATCATCATCATCATCATCGTTGTCATCATCATCATCATCAGACCATCTGCCCCTTCTTTGCCTCTTTTATTGTAGATAACAGTGTTGTAAAAGTTTCGGTTTCAACATCATATATATCTTAAATGATTACATAGACTTTCACGGCCTTTGTCCATTACTTCTTTCTTGTTTTTGGTATGGGCCGTATCTTGTTGGCTTATTTAAAATGTTATGCCGACGTTTCACTGCAAAACTATGTTCGGCTTCATCAGGCAACTACAAAAAATCCATCCAATTAGTCACTGTCTACTCTGATTGGTCTCGTCCCATCCCACTCATAATCCTATTGGTTCCTTCTCCTCCAATAGGAGTCGTCCAGCTAATAGGGTCTTCCATAGTGTGTTGAGTAGTTTGCCTGTGTCACGGTTCAGACTGCTCTTTTCTTTAAATATTTCTATGCTTGTGGAATGGGATATAGCCATGAAAACACTTTATATTCCATATATTGGAAACCAACTCATACAGACAGACACAGAAGCCTCCTCGCATCATCCTCCAACTATAAAAACAGTCATGATAAACACACTTCATAATCGTGCCCTACGTGTGTGTGACAAAGAAAATCTAAACCAAGATATTAAGGCAATACAGAAATATCAAAATCCTGAAAAAACTGATGCGAAGAAAGCTTACATACATTACATACAAGGAGTAACGGAAAGAATTGCAAAAACATTGCAACACCACAAAATTCAAACAAGATACACATCAGTTAAAAAGTTGTGTTCCTTTTTAAGACCAGTCAAAGATAAGAACCCTTTGCAAAGTAATCCAAGTGTTTATAAAATTACCTGTGATTGTGGTGAATCATACTTAGGTCAAACAGACAGATCTATCAATACAAGAAAAAAGAAACAAATAAGATACATGAAACCCTCTCAACCAGAAAAATCTGCCATCACAGAACATGCAGAAAACAACGGCCACCTCATTGTCTTTGACAATTTAAATATTTTAGCAATCTGTGACAATTTCTCTCAACGAAGAGTGAGGAAAGAATAGAAATATTTAAAGAAAAGAGAGGTCTGAACTGTGACACAGGCAAACCACTCTACATGATATGGAAGACCCTATTAGCCAGAGTAGGCAGTGACTAATTGGATGGAATTTTTGCTATTGCCCATTGAAGAAGCCAAACATAGTTTTGTGGTGAAATGTTGACATCATTTTTAGTTTCTTAAATAAACTCCAAAAAAAAAACACGGCCCATACTGGAAACAAGAAAGAAGTAATCATATATATGTGATTATAACATATAATTTTGGTTTTTCCTGTAATTAAGATTATGATAGAAATGTAACATACAAATAAAAATTGTTCACTTTCTCTTGCTTCAGGCTGGGAATGTACTTAATCAGGGAAAAGCGTGCTTCACCTGAAAGATTTCATATTATTGGGCATAGTGTTGGAGCTCATGTAGCGGCTTTCATGGCTAAACGCATTCCTGGTGTTGGTAGATTGACAGGTAAATATTTAACAACACTAGCTTTTGCTGCACATGCTAGAAAACTGAGCTGTGTCTGCAGGAAGCACTTATTTCTAAAGGTTAAAACTTTTGTGAGGCTGATTATCATCCTCCACATTCAAACTGTTTAATTTCTTTACTCTCATCTATAGTAAATAGAAGATGTGTTGCTTTGTACCCAAAAATTCAATGCAGAGATTTCATCCGAAATACACATTTGAGCCCACCTGAATACATTGAGACAATGCATCGATGAAATTTGGCAAAAATTGCTGAAAAGTTTTTACTTTTAATTTTTACTTTTTGCATTTTGTACTATGCTTATCTTTGTACTCTTAACGGCACACTTTCGTTTTTTCAATATCAGCCATTTTTAAAACTCCAGGAGGGCATTTAAATGTCCCAGATCGGTGGGCATTCCTCAGTAATCTTCATCGCTACAGCTTTCAAATGCAATTTTAGTTTTCCCTGGCTTTGCTTTTAGTCTCTTGCAGGGAACTTTGCTTCAGAGAGGTTGTGATTTGGCTGTGCTGAAACAAATTTGATATATTGAGCTGAAATGTCATGAATCTGACACATATTTTTGCTTATAAACAGAGAAGTGCAGTCATTGTTCTGTAATTCTATTATCTTGCCAGGTTATTTCAGTGCTCCAGTTATATATTAGGCACTGTTTAGGTATTTAATAGGTTTTAAGTTATTTATAAGTTGGTGGTAAAGCAGTAAGAAGCAGACTTTTGTGAGTTTGGTGTACAAACAAGTGAAAGTGCATAGTATAGAGGTTATCTAAGAACATTACATTTTAAAATTTCCTGAACAATGGAAAGGCAAAAGGAAAGTTTTCATATTAGGAAATGACCAAGCAAACTTAATGCTCTCAAAAACTGCTACTGAGGCCAAGAACAAAGTAGCAGAGGGTCTCGCATATGGTGCTGGGGAATTTTAAGTGGATTGGATTTAAATAATCTACAAAAATATGTGTTAAACTTTAAAACCCATTTTTCTCAGTTTATTTTTTCAATATTTTTCACTATTCAAAAAGCTCCTTGGACCCTAGTGTATAACTTACTAGCTTGAAATTTTCAGATCTTCAGAGGTTAAGGTATAAAAATTTGTCATGCACTAGTTAAAAAATATTAAATAATTGAGCTGAAGTTAAATGTTTTTCATAACTCATAAATTGGAAGTGTTAATAAATTGTATACAAAACACCTTTTTTCCTCTTAAACTAATTAAATCTAAGCAATGGCTGCATGACAATTTCTTTATATCTATATGCTGAGTTCAAATTAAAAATTTAGGAGAGATACAATATAATGCAGGGTCCAAGGGTCTTGTACTAACCATTCTTATTCCTATATCTTCTTCGTGTTAGTTGAGATAAACATTTGTACAAATTATCTTGTTAGTTATTTCCTTGTGGGTGCAAGGGGAATATTAGAATACAGTAGACTTTGTGCGATAGTCAAATCTTTTCAAGCTTTAAGATTCTGTTCTCTTTGCATGCTTAACAAATAAAAAATGAACAACAATGTTCCATTTCACCAAAGTTTTCTGAAACTGACACAAATAACAAGGAATATCTCTGAAATGGTTCACTCTACAAAAAAATTTACGCAGACATAAATTGTATATTATAGCAAGATCTACATTTTTTGCATAGTAAGATTTTGTCTATCTCTTTACGGTTTACCATTTATGCAAAAGTCATCCAGGGTAAATAGGACTACATGTGCTATAGCGAGAAAATTCAAGATGTACATTTCATTTTTCATAAAGATATCTTAAATATATGGCATTTTAATCAAAATCGTTAGAGCCATTTTCAAGAAAATCAAAATTTTCAAAAAAATTTCCATGTAAAGGGTAGTTTAGTGTGAAGCAATTGTCTTCAAAATCTTTGTGTCGCATCCTTGAAAGACATTAAACTTAAATACCAACTTTGGTTTGTAACCGACTTTTTGCTTTTGAGTTATACTGTCCATAGACTGACAGACACACAGACAGACACACATGCACACACTCACCCAACCACACACTCCCACATCTGCATGCACACATGTCTTTTTCTAAAAATGTTCTTTCTGGATTCAGGGGGCCTCAAAACATATATTTCCAGTAAAATCTTGACATCAAATTTTTAGGTTGAATACTTCCTCTACTTTACTATACATAGTAGAGAAAGTAAAAAGGGAGACCTACTCGTGTATAATATGACTTTTCTGCATGTCTTTACAAAAATTCAGCTTCCAGCTGTATTATTTAAAAAAACAGAAGATATAAATCAGAATCCAATATATAATTTGTTGACAGGTTTGGATCCAGCACGTTTATACTTTGCAGACGAGATCCCAGCCATGAAGTTTCACCGAAGTGATGCATTGTTTGTTGAAGTCATTCATACAGATGCTAAACCAACACTTCCCTTTGCAGGAATAGCTATTTATTCACCACTGGGTGGGTTTTATTTATAAATTAATATAAGTTGTAGCTGTCTCCAGTTTTC
This sequence comes from Tenodera sinensis, assembly GCA_030765045.1. Taxonomy (NCBI): domain Eukaryota; kingdom Metazoa; phylum Arthropoda; class Insecta; order Mantodea; family Mantidae; genus Tenodera; species Tenodera sinensis. The sequence continues at coordinate 125,666,070 of CM060970.1, forward strand.
TTGTTTATGAGGTAGAACTGGAACTGAAAAACTCAATGCCACAGCTGGGATTTGAACCACAGTTCCTCCATTTACCAGGCAGGTGCTCTAACCATTAAGCTACTGTGACAACTACCAGAATGACATTGAATTCTCCAACCAATTGGTATTTCTCCCAGTAAACCATAAAGTCAGTGTCACATCAGAGACATTATGCCAATGGCGACTTACTATCGTAAGTACTTTATATCCCGGGATTAAATAACCTTGAGATAGTAATTATTATTTATTTGTGCCAACAAACTTATGGTAGGTGTTTTGAAACACAAACCGTGTGTGAGCAATGTTTGTGAGATAGAATTGGAACTGAAAAATTCAATGCCACAGCACAAATAAATAATAATTACCATCCGAGGGTTATTTAATCCCGGGACATAAAGTACTTATGATAGTAAGTCACCATTGGAGTAATTGTCTCTGATGCAAGACTGCCTTTGTGGTTTATCAGGTGAAATACGAATTGGTTGGAGAATTCAATGTCATTCTGGCAAGTGGTCACAGTAGCCTAATGGCTAGAGCACCCACCTGGTAAGCAGAGGATCTGTGGTTCAAATCCCAGCTGTGGCATTGAATTTTTCAGTTCCAATTCTACCTCTCAAACGTTGCCCACACACAGCTTGTGTGTTTAAAAACACCAACAGTAAGTTTGTTGGCATAAATAAATAATAATCTTGTTTATTCATAAATTACACTGACTACATACACTAAACTCGAATTTGTTAATGTAACCACACTTAGCCTAAAATAATTGCTACATTATAGGGTAGACCTGCCATGACTTCTTGGAAAGGGTCTAGCTTGAAAGTACAGCTGTAGGTGTAATAAAAATGCAAAACAAAAATTTATGCATTGCCTTTAAAGCTATACTCATTCTGCATACTGATGTTACAGGACATGTTGACTTTTATATCAATGGAGGTTGGGATCAACCTGGCTGCCAGTATCCAATTGATGCCATTCTCAGAGGTCACATTGACAAAGGGTTTGAAGAAGTTGTAAATGGTACTTATTTAATTCCATCTCCTAGCAATTCTGCAATTTTTTTGTGTATGGTATAATGCTCAAACTGCCAGAGTTATTGACATAACTGGCAGCTTGCATTAACTATTTTGTGCTTCTATTATTTTCTGAGAAATGGTAAAAATACCTCATATTGTTTTATTTGCATTTTATAATAAGTTGTTATTACTTAGGTCTTATTTATAGGAAATAGAGTCAAAAACAAACAATGTGTTTTAATGCTTTTCTATTATTCCCTGGTACAGGGCATAGCCACAGAAAGGTGCTCCCTCCCCATCCCACAGCTGGGATTTGAACCATGGATCTTCCACTTGACATGCAGCTGCTCTAACCACTGAACTACCCTCGCAACTTGCCAGTATGACATTAAATTCCCCAACTGATTCATATTTTTCCCAGTAAACCACAAAGGGAATCTCACATCTGAGATAACTACCCCAAGGGCAACTTACAATCCTAAGTACTTTATATCCCAGGTTTAAATAACTTATAGATGGTAAATTGTTTGTTTACTCTATTCTTATTTTTTTACTTTTTCATCCCAGCCATGACATTGAATTTTTCAGTCCTGATACTAGCTCTCAGACGTATTGGACATATTTGTTACACAGTATGTAGAGTCTCTAGCTAATGTATGGCCAAAGCAATACCTTCCACCCAGTATATATCCATACAGGGTGGAAGTGAAATGATTCGCCAGACTTTAACAGCAAATTTCTAATGTTGTGAATACAAGAAAGTCTAATACCAAAATGTTGAAAAGTTTATAGTTTTCTAGAAAAAAATATTTTTATCAAAAAAATTTATGATCACCTGGCTGAATTATTATTGACTGAAGGTGCTTGATTTATGGCTATATTCATAGAAAATTGAATAAACAACAACTTTTTCCTTTGGTGTATTTCAATAGATTCAATGGTTTTTGTGTAAATTAAATTTAAAAGAACCCACAATTTGTTGCCTGCCACAGGAGCTTGAGCCAGATGAAAGAGGGCTTGCACTCTGTGTTAAACTCTTCCTTATTAAGGGGTATATTTATTAATCTATAAAATCTAAACTATTAAAAACAGCAAATTTGTGTGAAAAAGGATTAAAATTCTTATTTTTTATGTAATAAAAATTATATTTGTTTTCAGTAGTTGGTAATACATAGAAATATTAAGTACTTTTGCATTCATTATGATAGCGACTAGTATAAATAAGAGTCGCACCAAGATGCAATAAACATATCATGAAACTGCAGTTTGCATTTAATTTTAAGAATGCCAAGATCAGTGAAGTTTAGATTCTCTAAGTTATTTGTTATACTTGTAGCCTTTGGTGAGTTGCATTGTGCTGGTTCTGCCAGAGGGAATACTGGCCTACAGTATCCTGGGGTTCCTTCACCTCATCCATTCCTCCTGGGGGTGGTAAGGACAAAGTATCCATGTTGGGTGGAGGTGTAAGGCATTCCCAGTCATTAATTCAGCAATAGTTAATATCTGCTCAGGGTTCCAATACTTCCACTGAATATCATTGTTTGATCATTTGCAGCATTTTTAACTATTGGACCTACCCAATCACCTAACAGGAGAGGGATTCCAAACAGCCTGTTTCTGAATGCCACAAAAGGTATGTTCCTTAATGTATCTAATACAAAAGAAAGTGGACTCAATTAGATACCAAGAATGTTATAGATACCTTTTAGAAGCAAATACCACATTAAACATCATAGTCAGAAATAAAACTTAGTTTTTCCCACCATATGTTTTACTAATTGCTTTATGAGCAATGTATTATTAATTTTTTTTTAAATCACATTGCTTGGATATACAGGTGTATGTTTATTAGTGTCAAATATTTCAGGAACACCTTTCTAACCAAAAAACAGTAAAAAAAAAAACGTTCATTTGAACATGTGTCTGAAAGTCATTTATTGGTGAGTTACAAGACAAAATAGAAGGATATAAATATTGCTTGAAATAACTTCCTCCTGTCTCAGTGCATGTCCTAAGTCTGTGTCTCATGCTATTATGTACTGTGTTGCAAATTCATGGAGTGTTTTATATTTGGTCAAGTCCAATGTGGATGCGTTATTTCAGGGCGTCAATGCCGATGTCATATAAACCAGAGAGCTTAAATATCCCCAGACAAAGGAATTCATGGAGTAAAATCAGGAGATCGAGCAGGCCATGTGTCAAGAATAAGTCTCCAGGTCTCCAGCAAAGGATTTTCAGACCCATGTTCATCTGAACGTATTTTACTGTTTTGATATTGGGAGGGTGGCCCCAAAATATTTGACACTAATGAAGTTGCTTCCTGCATTAAGGCACCATTCACAATGAAACAAATATAAAGTTGGTGAGAGCTAAATAGGCATTTTGCAGTTAAGGGATTTACTCGCCTATGAACAAGGCTATCCCTATCTTGTCAAATCATGTTTTAAATACAACTGACAATGATAACACTATTGTATGAGATAGGCCTATCCTCATTCACAGATGAGTAAATCCCATAGCTGTCGAGTGGCTACTTACCTCTCGCTGACATTAAGCATAGCATAAGCATAGAAGCTTGTTTCATGTTATCTTAATGAACATGTTCACATTGGCTTGCAATCTTGCACAACTAACAAGGAAAAACATATGTAGTAATATGTAATGAGAGAGAGTTGCAGAGTTGGTTTGCCCTCTGCGACACATAACTATCAATTAGTCATTCTTGGAGCTAAAGAAATAAACAGATCAGGTTGTTGCTTCACCGAAGAGTTGAGTAAGATATAACAGATGTTGCATAAGCGTGTTCATTTGAAAACTACAACATTTAAATAAACGTAGGGTCTACCAGGCCCTTAGCGACCACTGGAGGGTTAATATGTATGCTATTTGCTTATAATTATCATATGCTTGCTTACAGGTCTAGTCTGGCATATCATCTGTCCTCACTTTCGATCCTGTCTCTATTACATAGAAGCAGTTCGCAATGAAAACTGCACATTTTGGGGTAGGAAACAATCGCCCATCACCACTACACTGAGGCAAGTTGATTTTCCACAAGTTGCACTACAGTGTTCTACTTTCTCTATGTTTACAGCAAGTAGAGGAAGTATTGTATCATATTGCTCCCAAAATTTTTATAAATTTTATATTGAGATTTCATCAGAAACACATGTTTTGAGACTCTTAAGTATTTTTACTTTCTCTACTATGTATAGTAAGTAGAACTATTGTATTCCACCCAAAACTTCCACGTCAAGATTTCACCGGAAATATTTGTTTTGATGCCCCCTGAACACAAAAAAGCATTTTTAGAAAAAGGTATGTGTGTTTGTGTCTGTGGACAGCATAACTCAAAAACGAAAAATTGGTTACAAACCAAAGTTGGTATTTAAGTTTAATGTGTTTCAAGGATGCGACACAAAGATTTTGAAGAAAAATCCTCCACCCCAAACTACCCTTTACATGGAAAATTTTGATTTTCTTGAAAATGGCTCTAACGATTTTGATTAAAATGCCACATGTTTAAAACATTTTTGTGGCAAATGAAATGTATATTTTGAATTTTCTGGCTATAGCCTATGTAGTCCTGTTTACTCTGGATGACTTTTGCATAACTGGTAAACTGTAAGAGACAGGCGAAATCTTACTGCACACTAAAATGGCAATTAAGATACTCATATGAAAATTATGAATCTTTATTATTACCATTATAGTCTGGTTGCATAATACACTCTTATTTGTGGAGCAGTCATTGATATAAATCTTTACATCTATGGTTAACTATTGAAGTATTTTTCAGTATTCTGAGTGGTGGAAGATTATCCAAGGATCTCATTTCTCCATCAGATTGCTCCCTGAAGACCTGTATTCCTCTAGGACTACACACTCCAGAATTCCCAGCACGAGGATCATTCCAGGTTGCAACCAGCAAGAGCTCTCCTTTCTGTAGTAAGTAGAATAAATTGTTGACAATTTTCCAGAACAACTCCTTAAAATAAAATTACATTTAAAGCTAAATTCAAACATAGGAATAGCTATTTATTGTGTTTTCATTTGTTAAAGTGCTTTCACTGCTCATTTTTCAGTAAGGAAGAGATACTATGAGGGCGGGCTGCTAAGTTCTTGGCATTGCCCACAGATCGCAGTACTACTCTTATGATGTTTTCCCCTTGATTGTTATTAGTATTGTAGTAGTGTTGGTATTGTTATTAGATGCTATTTAAAATTGCAGGTCATTCCAGGCTGCAGTTAACTGTAGCAGTCATTTGAAGCAGTTGTGGTGTGCATGGTGTTGAAAATGCAAAAAAATTGATTAATGTGCAAAATTCTTCATAAAAGAAGGTTTAACACAACCAAAATTCTTTTTTAGCTTGTACGAGGGTAATCCCAAAAGTAAGGTCTTCAATTCTTTTTAAAAATATAAAGAAATATTTGCAACAAATGGTACATAGTTTTGGAGCTTAAACATTTTTCTATTTTTCCACACAATCGACATTTGGATTGATGTATTTTTGTAAATACTGTGGCAGTTTTCATATGCCTATGTCATACCAGCCCGCCGCCATGCTATTGAAGAAGCATTGGACCTCATCTTTCACTTTGTTGTCGTCACTGAAGCGTCTTCCAGCTAAGTGTTCTTTCAACTTGGGAAACAAGTAGTAGTCACTGGGTGCTAAGTCTGGACTATTGGGTGGATGGGTGATGTCCCATCCAAACTGTTGCACAAGTTCCTTGGCTTGAGGGGCAGTGTGGGAGTGAGCATTGTTATGGAGAAGCCTTTTGTCCTTGCTCAACATTCCTCTTCTTCAGTTCTGAATTGCCTATTTGAGTTTTTTTTAATGTCTAACAGTATCTGTCGTCATTTATTGTTGTCCTAGAATCCATAAAGTCGATCAACAATATCCCCTTTTGATCCCAAAACACAGATGCCATGACTTTACCGACAGACTGTGTTCTTTTGAATTTTTGCGGCTTGCGTGAATCGGAATGCCGCCAGTTACGTGATTGTTATTTGGTCTCAGGTGTGAAGTGGAAAACCCAGGTTTCATCACCTGTGACTATTGAATCCAAAGGGTTGTCCTTTTCATCTGCATAGCATTGAAGAAATTTGCGGGAAGTTTCAGCGTGTTGCCCTTTGTGGTCTTCTGTGAGCATTCTTGGAACGCATGTTGTGCACATCGTCCGAAATTTCAATTCTTCAATCAAAGTCTAGTGAATGGTGCTTCGAGAATTCTCAGGAACAACAATGCAAAACTCGTCAAGAATAACTTGCCGATCTAGAAGCATGATTTGTTCAACCTGTGCGATTTTCTCATTGGGAATTGACAGTATGCTGCTTCTTTCCTCGTCATGAATATCCGTATGGCCATCTGCAAACTCTCTACACCACTTGCGGGCATTTTTGACATCCGTACAACACTCTCCATGCAGTCCTTCCAAGAAAAGCTTGGAATCAAAATTCAAAATTTTAACCCTCCAGATTTGGACCCTCACATCAGCAGTGCCCAACGGAAGTTGTACACTGGAAAACAGCCGCAGAGGAGCATAAAGTTGCTACCTCCTTACCACCTACAACCCAAACTTCAACCATCACCCTGCAAAACCCCACATCCCGTCATAAAGTGGTTAAGCCCTAAAAGGGCAGGTACACGATTGACACACCTCAGGCTGTTCTCAGCCTGCCTGTAGCTCATCACGTCCCGTCAACACTTCAGACCCTATGCAAACTCCTCCGAGGAGCCCATGACCATGCAACTGAAGATGTCTGCTGCAGTTGTGGACGAAATGTCTGGAAACTCTAACTCCAGCAGACCACGACATAACAGTCCAGAAATAACTTCGTTATATTGACTCTGGCCATAAAAGCCTACACTCTCTCAATTCCAAAGAATGCTCTGTACTTGAGTTATCTTAATTTGTGGATTTTGAACATCACAGTGGTCGATCAAATGAGGTGACCATGTTAGAAAATGTACAAAATGATATTATATGACAGTCAACTGTCATGAAATGAGAAAACTGCACAAAACCAGTGCCACATTTGCTCACAATGGAACAAAACAGCACCATGAGGATGTTTCAGTAGTGTTTGGCAATGTTTCACTGCAATAAAGCTGAGTTTTTGTGTCAATCCATAACCACAGATGAAACATGGGTCCATCACTTCATATCTGGGACAAAGGAACAGTCAAAACAGTAGATTGAAAGGGGAGAATAGGTCCCAAAGAAGGCTAAGACAGTTCCATCTGCAGGTAAGGTCATGGCATCAGATTTTTGGGATGCAAGTGGGATAATTTTCACTGATTATCCCCAAAAAGGGAAGCAAACAATGGTATTATGCAAACTTGTTGCAGTGTTTGATGAAATCAAGCAAAAACAGCCACATTTAGTAAAAAAAAAAAGTTTTGTTTCATTAAGACAATGCACCAGTTCACACATCCATTATTGTCACAGCCAAAGTCAATGAGTTAAAGTTTTGAATTGCTTCCTCATGGACTCCATTTGCCAGATTTACTCCCTATAATTATTTTCTGTTCCCAAACTTGCTTGATGGTAAAAGACTTGCCAACAATGAAGAGGTAGTCTGCAGTTGATGGGTATTTTGCATAGCTCGATGGTTGTCACTATAAACAGGGTATTGAAGCTATTAAGCGTTGCTGGGTAAAGTGTATTGAGCTGAAAGGAGACTATGTAGAGAAATAGAGGTGTTTTATCCCAAAACTGTTGCGCTTTCTTTGTTAGGTCGGGTAGTTCTCGGACAGTCCTTGTATATCTTTTTAAAGCAGAGAACTTGTGGTTTGTGTTTCAGTAAAAGAAAATGCAGTTGACAAGATTATGGCCCAAGAATTAAACAACTACAGGAAGAAGAACTTGCAGAACAGCTGATATGCATGCATTATTTCTGCAGATCTTAAGTAGTGCCATGTTATTTATATTGTATTACTAAACTGGTAGTGGTACTCTAGTGGGAAAATGTTTAGCATAAAAAAGGAAAGAAAAATATTGATGCTTCTTAGGTGGATGTGTTACAGAGAAGCAAAGTTCTATCTTCCCACAATACTTAGATTGCAAATTAAGAGGAAGAAGATGTTTCCCTTACATTATAAGATCTTTTCCAACAAGCGGTTCTGAATGCATTCTGAACTAATACCAAATTTTCTTACACACATGTGCAATCGAGCATGTTCTCGGAACTAGTTTGGAATTTTGTACAGTTGGAACATTGAGAGGTCGAATTGGAACTGAAAAATTCAATGCCACAGCAGGAACTTGGACCACAGACTCTCCGCTTACTAGGTGGGTGCCCTACTCATTAAGCTACTGTGACAACCTGCCAGAATGACACTGAATTCTCCAACCAATTCGTATTTCTCCCAGTAAACCACAAAGGCAGTCTCATAACAGAGGCAATTACCCCAATGGCGAATTACTATCATAAGTACTTTATGTCTCAGGATTAAATAACCTTCAGATGGTCATTGTGAGAGTCTTTGTGGTTTACTGGGAGAAATATGTATTGGTTGGAGAATTCAGTGTCATTCAGGCAGGTTGTCACAGTAGCTTAATGGTTAGAGCACCCACCTGGTAAGCGGAGGATCTGTGGATCAAGTCCCAGCTGTAGTATTGAATTTTTCAGTTCTAATTCTACCTCTGCAACATTGCCCACACACGGCTTGTGTGTTTAAAAACACCAACAGTAAGGTTGTTGGCATAAATAAATAATAATAAAGTTAGAACATTACTTGAACCATCATTAATCTGTGATTCTGAATAACTTGAGCATGCATTGTAGGCTGTACGATTTTCCCATATCCTGAATTTGCAGTTCCTACTTTTGTTCAAGAACCGATTTCACTGGTTCTGAACTATACTCCATCCAGCCTTACATCCATACCTTGTATCCCTCCGTGATAACCTGATGTTCATATCAGCTGCAACTAACACAAACGTGTTTATATTGCAACAGAATATTTACTCGGGAGTTTCAGGAATAGCGCTGCTATCGCATTACATTCAAGTAGTCTTTACCAGGGTTATCATACATCTTGAAAACTCACCAATAATCACTGATAGTTAAGGTATGGTATTTTATGGTGTGCTTTGGTTTCAGCTTATCGCACTTAGTTGTTGACGGCTTGTGTTTACACCTAGTGCAGATCTAAAGGTGGAGCAATTATAATTTCCAAAATGTTGGAACAGCAAATTGGAAATTCAGAACCAGATCTGAATGGATTTGATTCCTGTGTTACAGGCTAAAGTGATATAGAGAAAATTTGTGTGTTGGCTTTTGTAAGGTACTTAAAAAATACTCAGCTGAAAGGATAGCATGAGCGAGTGGGGTTTAAGGGCCCGTCGAGGTAGGTCATTTGGGCCCAGAGTAGAATAAGGCTGAAAAATTCAATGCCATAGCCGGGATTTGAACCACGGATCTTCAAGTCTCCGTCTAGCTGCTCTAACCCTGAGCTACCATGACGAACATGTCAACACAACATTAAATTCTCCAACTTGCTTGCAACTTACCATGGTAGCTCAGTGGTTAGTACAGCCATGCATAGAGCGGAAGATCTGTCATGCTTTTTCTTTGTTCTTTATTTTCAAGCCCAAGTCCATCACATTCCCACCTCTTGCTTATTATGCGACTGCAGAGAGACTTGATCACAGTATTTGTTTGGTGTATCCGTTTTTATTAGGATGTACAAACAGAAATAACAAAACCTCAATTAATAAATCAATTTATTTACAAACTGCTGGCATGTACTGCTAACTTCACAGAAGTAGTGATAATTCATTCTCATAGTTTGGTGTTCATGTAAAAGCACACAATGTATCTTTCTGGCAACAAAGTAGAACATTAACGCATTAACCATACTACAGCAATCTCCCAGACTCTTCATTCGTCATTTGCATAATCTGCAGGGTTCTTGCGCATCAGCTGGTGATGTTTCTTTTCCACTGTATCATAGACCAAGTAACCAATCACAAAGGCTGTAAAACAATAAAAAAATATGTAAATTCACATGAACCAAATTGTTTTTCTAAGAAACAGAACTATGCAATAATTGGGTAATTTGTAATTAGAACTTGCACTTTTTATGCTCAGAATCTGAACTATGCAATATCCATTTCAATGAAAATGTAACTAACCAATTAAAAAACCAAATCCTTTCAGTTTTATACTGGGTTACTTCAATGTCTCTCACATGATAATCTGAGATCCCTTGACATACATTAGTAACTACAGATTGTGTTTTTGAGTATCCTCAATGTTGATTATTCTTTCAGCATTGAAAATCCATTCTTCCAAATGGTAACAGCCTATATGTTTCCAACAATTTGAAAACTCAGCAGTTTTTTTTCGTATCAATATTCAACAAAACAGGATTAAAATTTGGCAACACAAATATCATAGATAGTTTTGCAATTTTATTTGACTTTATCCCTACAACTTTTAGACTTACGTTGGATAGTATAAAGAATCCAATTTTATAAATAAAGACACTGAAAAAACACTATGCAAAACCACTGTTGAAACCAAATACTACAGGAAGGAAAACAAGTAGCAAAAGTTGTGTGAATGTTGTTGTTGTTGTTAGCTAATGCTGAATTTCTGACAATGCAGTCATTAATCCTCTTGTTCTCCAATATTACTGAAGAGAACAATAGCAGTAATAGTAGCACCTTTTAAGAGAGCACCATATTTTTATGTTTTGGTGGTCACATCGCTCTCTCACAACCCCCAGAATGTCTGGAGGACCACACCTGTCGTTGCTTTATGGGTCTCACCGACCTGACCGGGAGACTTCCATATCCTCTGATTACCAATCAGAGGACGTATTACATGCCATGACAGGTCAGCATGTTAGGGGTTAAGAGTTTATAGAGAAATTAGAGAAATGGAAAGGTTGGAAAAATAGACTCCCTAGCCCTCGGGAACCCTAATAGCATTGGGGTCAGAAGAGAACAAGAGATGACCAAGGTAAGGTCAGATAGAAAAGCTACAGTGAGGAGCAAAACACCAGTAGTTGTGTGAATGTAAGAAGTTGCATTTCTATGTCAATAATATAGAAAATTGTACGAGTTCTTTGCAGAAGAGGGAGTAGAGAAAGAAGTATGATTGTGTTTCATAAAAGAAAAGTGTGTAGAGAAAATCGTGTGAATGTAATATATGGCATTTCTATTTCAGTCATAGAAAATTATATGAAGTGTATGCTGAAGAGCAAGGAGGAAAGGATATGTGAATGTATTACATAAAAGAAAAGTGAGTAGAGAAAACAATGTGAATGTTACATTGTATACTAAAATGGATAGCACACAAACCATCTCCTTGAAAAAAATACATATACATACCAAATTTCATGGTGATCGAACAGCTTCGTAAACAGCATTAATATGGGGAAGGTAATCAGATAAAGATGATGAAGAAGAAAATATTATGTTGTAAAATGTAAAACTCTGTCTGCACAATGATTGTTTTCAATAAAGAAACTGTTTAATGCCACCAGTTTCCATATAATATATTCTTGAATTACAGAGTAAATGACAGGAATAATGAAATTTTATGAAATTGCATAAAAAGTCATTAAAGTCTCTTATAATGTATACTACTGCTAATTTAATAGAAAGTTGAAATAATAATAACAAAATTTGGTAAAGCTGCTGGAGATGAGCATTTAGTCTGTGACCCACTCTCAGTCCCTTTCTAAGACAATTTCTTTTATAGCACAATCACAATGGAATGTTAACAAAAAAACTTCATCTTATTATTTATTTATGCCAACAAACTTACTGTTGGTGTTTTTAAACACACAAGCCGTGTGTGGGCAAAGTTGGTGAGAGGTAGAACTGGAAATTAAAAATTCAATGCCACAACTGGGATTTGAACCACAGACCTTCCGCTTACCAGGCGGCTGCTCTAACCATTGAGCTATTGTGACAAACTGCCAGAATGGCATTAAATTCTCAAACCAGTTCCTATTTCTCCTGGTAAACCACATTGGGGTAATTGTCTCTGATGTGAGACTGCCTTTGTGGTTTACCAGGAGAAATACGAGCTGGCTTGAGAATTTAATGCCATTCTGGCAGTTTGTCACAATAGCTCAGTGGTTAGAGCAGCCGCCCGGTAAGCGGAAGGTCTGTGGTTCAAATCCCAGTTGTGGCATTGAATTTTTAAGTTCCAGTTCTACCTCTCACCAACTTTGGTTTTTAACCGACTTTTCATTTTTGAATTATGCTGTCCACAGACTGACAGACTGACATACAGACCTTTTTCTAAAAATGCTTTTTTTGGATTCAGAGGGCCTCAAAACATGTATTTCCGGTGAAATCTTGACATCGATAGAGACTAAAAGTTTCACTTATCTTAGTAATGCTGTAAGTTCTTTAAAATTCCAGACAATTGTTTCATGGTGATCATCCACCCATTCTCAATTGTCTGGAATTTTAAAGAACTTACAGCATTACTAAGACAAGTGAAGCTTTTAGTCTAGTAGTTTCTTTTTATTTTATATTCTGTTGCTTCACTGTAAACAGCTTTAGTTTTTTGACGTGGATATTAACTTTGTGAGCATACACTGCATTTCTCAATACTTTTAACACAATTAACAACACAGGTACCCCAAATTTGTACTTACGTGGCAAAACTCTAAACACAGATGCACGGAATCGTGTGAATATATTTGGCAATCCATGGCTTACTGCACCTGCAAATGCTCTCTGCTCAAAAGGTGACAATCTGTACTGGATAATGCCACGGATTTTGGCCAACTCTCCAAAATGCTTGCCCATTTTGTTGCTATGAAAAAAAGAAAAACACATTTAATTTTAGATGGAGCTTAAAAGTTATCTTCAATGAATGTTAAACTTTAACAGTCAATTTCAGATTTTCATTAGGTTTTTATCTCTTGGTCATGCAAAGAGAACAGAATTTTAAAGCTATAACATAGCAACTGGTTCTTAAAATATTTGACTATTGCTTTAAGTGTATTCCCCTTATATCTACAAGGAAATAAGTAATAACATAATTTCTCAAATGTTTAACTTGATAAACATGAAGTAGATAGAAGATAAGCATTTGTACAAGAGTATAACACATCAGAGCCTTTTTTTATTGACTTGACCATATCTTTTTCTCGAAGTGGGTAGCTTTCTGAGTAAACAACTAAAATTTATGTAGAAGTTATCTTGTGCCTCAATTGAACAGAAACTTCTGGATTACAATCACATGAATTTCTCTAACTACTGTTGTTTATTTTATAATAATTCTACTAATTATTTCACACAGTTAATTAAAGAAATTGAAGCTATTAACAGTGAAGCAACAAGATTCTAAAGTAAGAACAAATTAGAAACTAAAAACTTCACTTATCTTAGTAATGTTGCAAGTTTTTAGTTTCTAATTTGTTCTTACTTTAGAATTAGTATTTCACACAGTCTTATTTTTCCTGCTACTTAATGTTATTGAGATAAACTTTTGCAGGTGTTGTCATTACACAATTTATGTACTTACAGCGGGGATGCAGAAAACTAAGTGTTAGTCAAATGTTTAAAAGTGGGCCACTGTTTCCAATAAAGTAACAAGAAACGCCTGAATGGTGACAGCACTTCAAAAAATCTGATGTGTTGCACTCACACGACTTTCTCTACTCCTGTACTAACCATTCTTACAAACTCTTATTCCTATATGTTCGTGTTAGTTGAGATAAACATTTGCAGAAATTATCTTATTGCTTATTTCCTTGTAGGTGCAAGGGGAATATTAGAACACAGTGCGCTTTGAGCGATAATCAAATATTTTAAAGCTTTGAGATTCCATTCTCTTTGCACAGCTAACACATAAAAAATGAAAAACGATGTTGCATTTGACGAAAGTTTGTTTTCCAAAACTAACACAAATAACAAGGAATATCTCCGAAATGGTTCACTCTACAAAAAAATTTGTTTGGACATAAAATGTATGTTTCAGCGAGATCTAAATTTTTTGTTCAGTAATATTTTGTCTATCTCTTACAGTTTACATTCAAAAGTCATCCAGAGTAAACAGGACTACAGGGGCTATAGCCAGAAAATTCAAAATATACATTTCATTTTTCATAAAAATATCTTACACATATGTGATTTTAATTAAAATCGTTAAGAGCCATTTTCCAGAAAATCAAAATTTTCCATGTAAAGGGCAGTTTAGGATGGGGCTATTTTCATCAAATCTTTGTCGTATCCTTGAAAGACATTAAACTCAAATAACTTTGGTTTTTAACCAACTCTTCATTTTGACTTATGCTGTCCACAGAATGACACACAGACATTTTTCTAAAAATGCTCTTTTTCTGGGGGATTCAGGGGGCCTCAAAAATAGATTTTTGCTGAAATCTCTACATCGAATTTTTGGGTGGAATACAATACTTGCTTTACATACTATATGTAGTAGCGAAAGTAAAAATAACACCGTATTGAAAAATTCAAATTAATAACAATGGATATCTTGGAAATCGTGGACATGGCAAAAAAGTTATTTGAAATAAATGATGTGCTTTTATGAGATTCAAACGTGTGTGCAGTAAACTTTTGTATTTCTCTTATGGTTTAGCAACTATATAAAATTTCTTCTGAATGAAAACTTCTGAAGCTAATACTGTTTATTGGTATTTTAATCAAAACCATTAAATAATTTTAATTAACTAAACATTTCAAAACATTTTCAATGTAAAATTCTAGGATAGTTTAACGAAACAAAATTTTCTTGAGAACCTGCATAGCACATCTTTGGAAGGTGTTGAACTTAAGTTTGGTATTTATACAACATTTGGGTTCTGACTTATACTGTTCAAACAATCATAAGAATCCTCCTTCAAAAGGCACTTACTTTTTTTGGATACAGGCACCTTAAAACATGTATTTCTGGTGAAATTGATATAAACGCAATCCAATATTAATTATGTGGCATGGAATGCAACTCTATAAAGTGAGAGTTAAAACGGGATATATAGGTAAATATCAGTATAAGTTACTATAAATTTTGTTTTATGAAACAAAAAGGTCCTACATGCCAAAGTTGGTGAATAAACTCATTCATTCATGCACCTCATAATCCCACTAAACCAATTAATCTGATTTATATAACATATAGAATTTAGGATTAAAGAAATATATATTCAACTTCTATATGATTCCAGCCATAATGCCATATTTTACTTTCGTCTATTACATTTAGATTATGAGAACAGACTGCCGTATCCCAGTTTTCAATATTATCACAATAAACTATGCGCATACAGAGTAACATTCGTGTGTTTACATTTGTTGCAGCCAAATCAAGTATTTGGCCCCTACTCACAAAACCACAATTAAATTCATTTCATTCAGTAGATACTAAATGGGGTCTTAAATACATCAGCCAGTCGCTGGGTGATAAAGCAAACAATTACTATTTCCTTTTCCATTTCATGGTCAGCTTGAATGTAGCTTAATTTCATTACTTATATAACCTCGAATTAGTTATTTATGCAACACAGCATTAGTACGCTATAAACATTCGCCTACGTGTGTAGTTCGGTAGTTTTTGCACTCTTTTTAAATACATTATTTATTTGGAAGTTACGTTTCATCCACGAACTTATTTAGGTTGAAGCAACGGGAATCTCAGGCAAAATACCTTTTTGCTTAATGATCTCAGGTTATTACTCTTGCGGACTAATTTTGCACGCAAAGAAGATGTAAACTTTTCTCTTTCATATACAGAACCTATTAAACATAATTCTAACCTTGACTTTCAGTGCAATCCCAAAATCCGAGCTTAAATATTCTACTACTCTTCACATTCACGACTTCCCAGCAGAAGACTTCTCCTTCTCTACTCCAAGCAGTGCTGCCATTTTGTGGGAAGCAAAATTTCCTTTCAAGTAAGTAAAATATACCCAACACTATTGTAACCCAATCCCAAAATGCGAAGTTCTTTTACTTTTTCTAACACTTTATTTTATTCTAAATCTTACTACAAATGCACAATTTCCTTCTCGTTGCTGACACAGTTTATAATCTCTCCTCTACTTTAACAATAACAATAATAGCCTTGAAGGGCAAAGGGCTCCTGCTAGAGGATAGCTCTGTTTCACTAACGCGGTGAGCTTCTCTGCTACTATTACAATTCACAAATTTTCTTCCGAAAATCTTTCTGCCTTTCTTCAGTTTCACTGTCTCTTATATCTTTGCTATTACGATACAATCACTCGATGGTACATAAATACTCGCCGACAGGCTGACCGATTCACTCTCCTAAATAAAACTAACTACACGACGACCTACTCAATTCACTCATTCTCATTCACTCAATTCTAACATTCAACTCCAAAACTCATAAAAGCAGACACCAAAAATGACTTCTCACTATCTGTCCTATTTATACTGGAGTCGACTTGAGTAACCTCCTTCGAGTTCTTTCCATGCGCACGTGTGCAACGACTCAGCAGAGAAGTTTCCAGACTTGCTGGTGTTATGGCTGTTCAATCACGTACACAGTCACTATAGTTGCCCTGTAACCTCGGATGTCCTTTATGTTTTGCCGCCATTGTTACAGTCACGCACACACATAACTGCTCGCTGTATCCAAGGTCATCCGCTTCCTCTCTTCCGTATATTGTTGAACGACCCAATGTCATACTATTAAATATATCCCTCATGCATAAAATACACAACGCCTTTCTGCATTGGCATAATACTTTCACGTGTAGATCCATCCTTTATGAACAGAAAATTAATAACTGTCGATACATTTTCTGCGTGAAGTACTTAAAATGCCATTTGCATATCTTATAAATTGCATTTCTTCTGGAGAATTAATTAACTATAGCTTACCTTGTATGTATTGTGTTAATTTGAATAATGTAATTTCCACGTAGTATTACTTAAAATTATTATGCAATCACAATTTCTAACAAATTGCAATTGTTTTATTTGTATCAACAATCACAGCTAACTTATGGCTCACCAGGTTGCCAATCTTTAAAAGTAAAATTATCGTACCAGCCACTGAAAATTATAGATTTGGCTTCAAAATTATCTTGCATCATAAACTAAATGCTACAACAATAAAACATATTAGCATAACACTTATGAAAATGTAATAATATTGATGTTTATGGTACCCACTTGCAAGATTTATAACTTCAATCAGTATTATAACTTTGACACTTATGTTTCTCGCACTATTCATCAGAAAGTTCATCTTCCTCAACTGTTGCAGCATTATACAAATTTGTTGTTGAGATGAACTTGAACATCTTGGTGACTTACAGATTTTCAGTCCCACCACATTCTTTCATAAGCCGAGACGACATAGTAAGTCCATTTATCGTATCTGGCGCCAATCTGTT
Source organism: Tenodera sinensis (assembly GCA_030765045.1). Lineage (NCBI taxonomy): Eukaryota > Metazoa > Arthropoda > Insecta > Mantodea > Mantidae > Tenodera > Tenodera sinensis. The sequence goes on from CM060970.1 coordinate 125,683,471, forward strand.
TCTAATTTTGGTTTTTATTAAACCCAGTTTAGAAAAAACTCTTTCGCTAGAATGTTTCTGAGGGACAAGAAATCGCTGATAATGCCAACTCCGCCAGTTCTTTGAAATCAGTATTTCCACCAAGGTGATACATGTGTTTAACTGCACTCCAGGAACTGTCAGGTTCAGGCATGTTCTTTATTTCACACGGAATATCACGTATTCCGAGTTTTCTCCATTGATCATTAATTTTCTGAACAGTGCCTTCTTCATTGAGAATACTAGGCAATAAGAAGACAAAGGGGGTTTAGTGGGATATGAAGTGGTTGCCTTAGAGGGGTGGAGACAGGCCGTGAGGGCAAAAATGTTGTCGCTATTTGCAATTAATTTTATTTCTCTGGTATGACTAACCGGTATTGAACTATCATTCAAATTATCGTACACCGCCATATTTATCGTACGGGTTGGCAACCCTGTGGCTCACTCTCGCGGAATTTAGACGATGGGCACTGTTAAATGAAATTACATGAAACGAAATGATAATTATTGGAAAATGAAGCCTTTTGGTAAGAAAGCATTCCAGGCGTATGTTACGGTATTCCCGGAATTTACCAGTTATGAGGACAAAGCAAACCCCGAAAAGAAGCTCATTCAAGGAATATCGGTCCTGGTGGGATTTAAAGCGCGGACCTCTCGTTTACAAGTCCATGCCTTAACGATCTAGGCCAACCGTGTCAATATCAGATTTATCAACTATAATGTAATGTCACTTATACAAACGTTCCTTTGGTGTATTTGCTTTCTCTTTGTTTTGTTAGAGTTTACTTTCTGTACTGCACACTTAGAATTAAGTAAACAGAGAATTTGAATTCAGGGAGAAGTTTTGTGTCTTCTGGAATCCAAAAAAGATATTTTTAGAAAAAGTGTATGCACGTGTGTCTGTCCGTCTGTGAGCAGCGTAAGTGAACAACGAAAAGTCGATTAAGTATCAAACTTGGTATTTAAGTTCAGAGTCCTCCAAGGATAACATACGAAGATTTTTAAGACAATCCATCCACTCCAAAGTAGATATTAAATCACAACTTTTATAATTTCTTTTTTCGATGTTAACTATTTTCGAGATATTTTCCATTATTGGTATGAATTTCCATATACTTATGCCTTTTTCAAGCAGTAAGTTGCTATTCGTTTCTCTTATTTTCCGTTATGGTCACCAAATAGCGTGTAATTTCAATGCTGTCACATAGCAACCCGTTTTTTTTTTGTTTTTTTTTTTGAAAATTTGATTATTGCGTTGGCTTGCCGAATGCTTCTTACATGTAATGCAGGTTTATCTTAATTAACTTGAGTAGATGAATAAACTTTTGTAAGTACCTACCGTTTGTAGAAGAGCAGTAGAGGTAGTTATATTAATGCAACGTATCAGATTTTTTCTTAAAATGCAACTCTAAAAGTAAATTGCTTTCCGAGATAACTTAAGTGATGCGCAAACAACTTTCTAATACACGAAAGCTCCTTCACGAAAATTGAAGATTGGTTCTTGCAAAAATTCTCCAAAGTAGTATACATTTAAACCACTTCAGGATTGTGTCGGAATAAATTTGTAGACGATGTACCTACGTCAGTTTGTAATTGATTTAATAACTTACCATCCTTTAGGATATGCCTTGTTTTGTGCTCAAGAGTAAACGCACACTACAAACATTTCTAAAGCGATTCACATGTATGTCCATCTACTTAATACGTATCCTTTCATTATCACCGTCTTATGTTTTAGAAACATGGAAGTTTGAAAAGGTAGTACGGGTGTTCTGCAAGTCAGAGATCTTCATCAGAACACGTGACTCTGCGAGGAGAAGTTCATCTTTCACTACAAAACTCTTTGGCAAGCGCGGCGCAGAAGCGTTGAATTGAAAGGGGGTGTAACGGCGCCTGTGGGATATTCCGCGGGAAGGGGGACGTTGTGCGGCGCAGGATGGGGACGAAGGGGGAGAAATGTTGATACTAAACCCGGGAGGCCGGGCACATAACATTCGTGCGCTGGATTTTGCTGGGATAGACGCACCGTCATACTTTATCTAGGTGAGCCTCTAAAACGCCATCCCAAATCGCTTCAATGAAAAATAAAACTCTAGCAGATCCATCGCCTATAACCATTTTATCCTAGTTTAGATGTTATTACATAAGCAGTAGTGACATTCGGATAAAGCTTGGTGACAACAAACATCTGTTTGCAACTCGGGGGCTGAGATAGAAGCAAATTGCATAATTGCTGCAACAGTTTAATTGTTTCGTTAAGATTTGCCGTCCTTGAGCAGAATTCACTGGGAAAGTAAGGATGGAACATTAGATCAGAGAGGAATCTTGTAGTTTGCCGAACAGAGAGAGTGAGAGAGAGCAGAGGTAGTGAGTGGGAAGCAGAAGAAGAGGAAAGCAACCAATCAATAACGGCTCTAACACTGAAGAAAGCATAGCTCTGTCTGTGCAACAGGTCAGTCCCAGCTTGCCTGATACATATTACTTGTTGTTTAATCTTGTACATGCTTTTCGTTCGCTTCCTAAACGAACTTGCTTTTTAACGAAATGCCATGCTGTCATATGTTTTATACACGTTTGGTATATTTTGTTTAATAATGTAGTGCCAACATTTATTTCTTTAAGTTTTATCTTAAGCTAAAATTAATAATTTAGTATTCCATGAGGATCAATACTGACCATTTCAAGTTAATATTGTCCTGTTTAAAAATGACAAATATAGATAATAATTGCTTAAGTGTTTTGCATGAAATTAAATTAAGTTTAGAACTCGCAGTTCATAGAACTGCGTACAACAAAGTTTATGAAATCGCACATAGGGGGTGCTAGGTAGCAACTAAAACAAATGCACGGTTTCCTTTCCTTGTCTTTTAATATTGGAAAGTTCAAATTTATTTTGTTTTCCCCAAACTTAGCTTTAGATGTCACACATTTACGCGCTCTTTTCAAACCATTAAATGCTCTTGCTTTGTTTATTTTAACGCAACAATTAGTCTATTTTTTTGTCTCTGTTGAAAATGCCTTTCTTTTACATAAATACCCTATATTATTAATTTCTGCCTCATACAGAAGATATTCGCGCAGAAATCTTTGACGCTCTATTTATGTAACAAACAAAAAGCATAGTTGTATGGCCATAGACGAGCTAATGAAAGAGAAGGAAAAGAAAACAATAGCAAACTTTCACACGTGTTTCGTCAGATGTTCTTGGGAAAATGTAAATATGCATACAACATATGGGACATTTAAAAAACGACTAACGCAACGAAAAAATGTGTTATGATGTATTACAATAACATGTCTTTCTTTAACACTAACATTTATATTTATAGAGCTTCTATAAACTATTCTTAGGGAAGTTCACGTTAATCGGGATAAACTGTTGCAGAAATAGTGTCATTACACATTTCATTATAGGTGCAAGAGGGATGGAAGCCAAATCGATAGTCAGATATTTAAAAATGGGTCACTAGATGTTAGCCTTGAAATTCCATACTCTTCCCATGATATCGCGAGAAACAAGTGAATAGAACTTTAACAATGATAAAATATTGAACAATTTAGGTGTATTGTAACAAAAAAGACAAAAGTCTAGTACAATTACTTTTCTCACTTTATTTCCTTCTAAAACTTTATTACAAATACACAGATCTCTTTACAGCCTTTCGAGATACTACAAGTCATAACTGTTTTCTTTTCGCAACCTTGACTCAGCACTTTTATTGTCTTTCTTCACTTTCTCTGTCCCTCAAACACTAACTCTGACGATACAATCACTCAGAAATCATTAAAGCTTCTTTACTTCGACGCAAAGTACCTTTCACGACGAAAGTATCACACACAGTCGTCTCGCACTCACTGACACACTGACCGACTCATGCCTGTCGGTCGTTTCTTATATAGCGAGGATGACGTATCACGGACCTTTCTCGAACTTCTATAAACACGCCGGCCGCTGGACACTTCTCGAATACTCTGAAAAACCCTTGTATTACCGCTCGATTGTTTTTAGTCACGTGTTTGCTCTTGTGGTTTACCTGTTATACAAAGTTCCTTTCGAATGATGAATTTCATAGAGTGTGTGTATATATACATTTTATTTGCTATGTAATAACTTAAAAATATGTTACTTTAATCAAGATCGTTAGAGCTATTTTTGAGAAAATCGAAACTTTCGACATATTTTCCATGTAAAGGTTAGTTTGGCATGGGGGGAGGGATTTTGTTGCATCTTTGCTATAGAGGAAACAACTTATTGGGATACTCCAAAAACCAACTAACATTATCCCCCCATAATGGCGGGTCTGGTTATTTTGGTGATATTCCATCTGTTAAGTTGGATTAGTACTGCCAACTGTTCGTAAAACATAACCATGGTAAAGGTATGGCCATAGTTGGTATTATTACATATGTTATGTTGCCACAAAAGCCCTTGTTTTTGAACCCGTTGCAGAAAAGCCAACCCATAGATTTTAAAACAAGATTCTGTTTAGACGCCGTATTAGCTGTGGACGCCATTGTATTGCTCGTGTTTGCGTGATTTTTTCTAGGATTGTTTAATAGCAGTGTATGCAGTTATAGTTACTGTTGTTATTTTTGTGTTTGCAACACAGTAGTGCATTATGTATAAACATATACAGGGTACCCCAAAAGCACCGACAATGCTTAGTATGTCGTGCGGGATGGCAAACTGATGGGTTTTCAAATAGGAACCCCTGTCCGGAAATGCACGGTTTGGACGCTGTGGCGCATCGAAGTGTGAGATGGTTGTACGTTCACATTTCGACAATAAACTCAACATCGAGCTGTCTACGTTACAAACGGGCTTCGAACTGTGCACCTTCTACGACACTGCAGAGCCTATGGCGGCTGTCTTTAAAGTTTTTCAGTCGCTCCCGAACTGAAGCCATAAGTCCTCCGCTGGCGTTACAGGAGTGCCATATAAATACGTATTCCCCTATTCGTATTGTAGCCACAAGGGAAAGAACATTCCACCAGGATGTTTATCTTGATTAATATGGAGTAAAAGAATAAGCATTTGTAAGAATAGTTTGTACAAGAGTGAGTAGAAAACATCATGTGAGTGCAAGACAAAATTTCTTACACCTCAATGTCCGGTTAAGTGTGCAATAAGCTACAAGTTTAGTTCTCGCATGAACACAGCTGCAGACGCCTGTTGATGCGCGTGCATATACCACGGCTGCGCGGTACTTGCGTCATTTATTCTCCGTATCCGTGACTGCACACGGCTCCGCGCTCTGTGTCTGAAATCGTTTGCTAACAATAACACAAGCATGAGACTTGCTTGAAAAATCATACAAACATTTAGGAAAAGGAAACCTATTCTATGAATTGCTGAATGTTCACCTAAGACATAAAAATGACGGCTGAAAGGATTACGGATAAAGACAAGTTGTCTGATGATTATGCACAACGGCTCCGAGCGAGGTGGCGCCGCGGTAACATATGCAACTCGCATTGGGAAGTTGTGGTTTCGATCCCCTCCATTTCACCTCGTTTCACTTCACTTTCATCCTGCTTAGCTGTCTCAGGGTTGTAAGTGTAGGCGGGCGTCTCGGCGTTGCATGGCAGGGAAAAAGGATGCTCGCTGTAAACCTTCGTCCTCCGGATAGGGGGCGGTCTCCCAGACCCTGACTCTCCAGTGGGATGTGTAAGCCTGTAAGGGGAAGTGCAGCTGGTTGTATGAGGTGTCACCGGAGAGTTTCTATCTGTAGGGATCCTGCCCTCCTAGGTTAGCTGCCCTCTGTCTCCTTTCACCTCATCCATCCCTCCCGGGGCACCCTGTGAGGGGCATAAGTACCGAAGATTTTCAATAGGTCAAGGTGTTTAGTC